>JAWWNI010000668.1:5000-162500 GCA_034642065.1 Darevskia nairensis
GCACGCCTATCCTTCACTGCCTCTCGCAGTTTGGCCAAACTCATGTTGGTAGCTTCGAGAACACTGTCCAACCATCTCATCTTCTGTCGTCCCCTTCTCCTTATGCCCTCCATCTTTCCCAACATCAGGGTCTTTTCTAGGGAGTCTTCTCTTCTCATGAGGTGGCCAAAGTACTGGAGCCTCAACTTCAGGATCTGTCCTTCCAGTGAGCACTCAGGGCTGATTTCTTTAAGAATGGATAGGTTTGATCTTCTTGCAGTCCATGGGACTCTCCAGAGTCTCCTCCAGCACCATAATTCAAAAGCATCAATTATTCGGCGATCAGCCTTCTTTATGGTCCAGCTCTCACTGGAGAAGGAACTGGCAAGCCACTCCAGTATCCCTGCCAAGAAAACTCCATGGACAAAGACATTATTCTACATTTCGTCATTTCTATCAAGACAGTTGTGCCACAAGCATTCCGACACCAAGAGAAAGTTTATCTATGTTTTATCATGTCTATATGAAAGGAAATACGTCAAAAATTATACACATAAAGATTATAGTAAATAATGTAACAATTTCTATGTCCAGGGCAGCTGTCTACCAGCTTCATCTAGTACGCAGGATGAGACCCTCCCTGCCCGCAGACTGTCTCGCAAGAGTGGTGCATGCTCTGGTTATCTCCCGCTTGGACTACTGCCATGCGCTCTATGTGGGGCTGCCTTTGAAGGTGACCCGGAAACTGCAACTAATCCAGAACGCGGCAACTCAACTCATTTTATTTCGGCTTTAAGCCCATAGACATAACAGCCAAAATCAGAAACAGCACAGTCTGGTTTACAATTGCTAACAGTAAAATAGATTAAAAAGGGATACTCAATTGAATAAAATAGGATAAAAATTAAATTAAAATTTCAAGCTGTATATAACAATCCATTGCGTTTCTTAAGTGTCAGAACTGATGTCAGAAATTGTGCCATATGTAGGGTTATAATCGAGTCTGAATCTTGCAACAGAAGAGCAAGGTAAGACTCTTCCAAATACCCCGGTAATTTTTGAGTTAATGGAAGGAATAGAGTCTTTCGGGCGGCAGAATACAAGGGGCAGACAAACACTGTGTGATGAAGAGATTCAATCGAACGGTTATCACAGGCACATAAG
This sequence comes from Darevskia nairensis, assembly GCA_034642065.1. Lineage (NCBI taxonomy): Eukaryota > Metazoa > Chordata > Lepidosauria > Squamata > Lacertidae > Darevskia > Darevskia nairensis. The sequence goes on from JAWWNI010000668.1 coordinate 6,144, forward strand.
ACCGAGACTTGGCCCCTAGAAAATCTATGAAAAAGGACATTTGAGGGGAAGACATCAAACCGTGCTCTAATAAAAGTGAAATGATGACTAGCAATAGAAAGAGTTGATAGATAGGCTGGTACTTGAAGTGGGGGTACAATGCCCAGGGATCTCGGTGAGCGTGTCCCCACGCCCAGCATAACATTGCGTTGCAACCCAGAACGTGGCAGCTAGACTGGGGACTGGGAGTGGAGACCATATAACACCGGTCCTGAAAGACCTACATTGGCTCCCAGTACGTTTCCAAGCACAATTCAAAGTGTTGGTGCTGACCTTTAAAGCCCTAAATGGCCTTGGCCCAGTATACCTGAAGGAGCGTCTCCACCCCCATCATTCAGCCCGGACACTGAGGTCCAGCTCCGAGGGCCTTCTGGCGGTTCCCTCCCTGCGAGAAGCAAGGTTACAGGGAACCAGGCAGAGGGCCTTCTCGGTGGTGGCGCCCTCCCTGTGGAACGCCCTCCCGTCAGATGTCAAGGCGATAAACAACTACCTGACTTTTAGAAGACATCAATAAAACTGCCAGCAACGTTTGCTAGGCTACGGTTTCAAACCGGATGGGCGGCCGTGTGTTGAGATTCCTTGCATCCCTCCGCACACTAAAAATTATTTGATTCTATTTGCCGATCTTTCCATTCGTTTCTATTTCGTTCCTTCGCTTTGCCCTGAGAACGACTCGCCCAGGCAACAAGAAACCCCAAAATGCAAATCAAAATGACCGCATAATTGGCAAAACAATGTTTTCAGCTAAGAATTAATTGTCCATTAAGCAAGGCCTGCGGGCAGGGGAATTTTATAGGGGCGGGGGAGGAAATGATTTGCCCAATGATGGGAACCACAACGATAAGTTGTGTTGGTGGTGGTCTGCCACTCCCAAACCTGTGGGGTGGGATTCAGCCACATACTAGCAAATTCTAGTCGCACAATTAAGAGTTTATTAGGTCTCCCCCAAAACAATAACAACAAGTAGACTGTATGCTGGAAGGAAAGTGACAGGGGTAGGTAGCGACGTAAGAACAGCTCTTGGCAAATTTAGTCCGGCCTCCTCTCCTCACAGATGCCCCAATGGGAAACTTGCAGGCGGGATCCGAGTGCGAGATCACTTGATTCCCCTGTGGCTTCCAAAAACAGAGGTTCCCAAGCATTGCTGCCCCCAGCCGTTGAGGCAGAGCAGATAGCAATCTCTCTCCAAAAAGTTGCCCAGTCCTTTTTGAAAGCCATCCAAATCTCCAGTGGGAGGGAGTTCCATAGCCTAGCTATGCGCTGCGTGAAGGACTTCCTTTTATACGTCCTCAAATGAGTCACAGATGAACATGAGCCCACAGTGCGATGCAGCAGCAAAAAAAGCGGATGCGATCCTAGGCTGCATCCACAGAAGTCTAGTGTCCAGATCAAGGGAAGCCATAGTCCCGCTCTGTTCTGCCTGGGTCAGACCACGCCTGGAATACTGTGTCCAGTTCTGGGCACCACAATTTAAGGAGGATGTTGACAAGCTGGAAGGTGGGCAGAGGAGGGCGGCCGAGATGGTCAAGGGTCTGGAAACCAAGCCTGATGAGGAATGGTTGAAGGAGCTGGGTATGTTTAGCCTGGAAAAGAGGAGACTGAGAGGAGGTAGGAGAGCCATCTTCAAATATCTGAAGGGCGGTCACAGGGAAGAGGGGGCAAGCTCGTTTCCTCCTGCTCTGGAGGGTAGGACTCGAACCCGTGGCTTCAAGTGACAAGGAAGGAGGTTCCGACTCAACATCCGGAAGGACTTTCCGACAGTGAGGTGGCCGGCTCTCCTTCCTCGGAGGTTGGGTGGCCATCTGTCCTGGATGCTTTAGCTGAGATTCCTGCCTTGCAGGGGGTCAGTCTGGATGACCCCTGGGGTCCCTTTCCAACTTTACAGTTCTACGATTCAGTCTTCTGACACCCAGCTTCACTGAGTGTTACGAGAGAGGGAGAGAGGTTTTTCTCTGTCCTCTTTCTGAAGGCATCCTCTGACAAACCTCTGCCATGTTGAATTCTCCCTCGCCTTTTCACTAAGCTGCAGCCTTTCTGCTTGCGGGGAGTGTGGGCGGCGGCCACAGGAAATGCAGCACGATGTGTTGGATTCGCACTTGCTGCGCCAAAACATCGTCTCAGTCCCCTGCAAAACAAAGAACGGAGGAGTGAACGCTCCTTGGCTGTCCTCTAATCCTCTTGCAAACAAATCACAGATGAATTCTCAATAAACAAGTCATCTGCGAGGGCCTGTTAATCCCCGCAGAAAGCAGAAAAACAACTTGCGTTGCCCATGTTTGGACATCCCAAATAAACCACCGTTGGCAAGGCCAATTCTCTGCTCGTTCGGGAGAGAGCAAAGCTGTGAGTTCGAGTCTGGGAATTGCAGGAAGCCGGTCAGCCTGCGAATCATTTTCCCTGCTCCGGAAAGGAGAGTCAAACTTTATAGGTCCAGCAGAAAAGCTCGGATGTTTTAAGCACATTTAAACCGGAGAGTTTCCCCCAAAGAAGCCCAGGGAACTGCAGTCATCACAGATCAGGAGAAGGCTTCTTTTTCTTTTTGAAACAACCATGAGGTCTAGAAACTTGATATATGAATACTTTTGAGCATTTTCTCTTGCAACCATGAGGTCTAGAAACTTGATATATGAATACTTTTGAGCATTTTCTCTTGCAACCATGAGGTCTAGAAACTTGATATATGAATACTTTTGAGCATTTTCTCTTGCAACCATGAGGTCTAGAAACTTGATATATGAATACTTTTGAGCATTTTCTCTTGCAACCATGAGGTCTAGAAACTTGATATACGAATGCTTTTAAGCATTTTCTCTTGCAACCATGAGGTCTAGAAACTTGATATACGAATGCTTTTAAGCATTTTCTCTTGCAACCATGAGGTCTAGAAACTTGATATATGAATACTTTTGAGCATTTTCTCTTGCAACCATGAGGTCTAGAAACTTGATATATGAATGCATTTAAGCATTTTCTCTTGCAACCACAAGATCTAGAATCTTGATATATTAATACTTTTAAGTATTTTCTCTTGCAAACATGAGGTCTAGAAACTTGATATACGAATGTTTTTAAGCATTTTCTCTTGCAACCATGAGGTCTAGAAACTTGATATACAACCATGAGGTCTAGAAACTTGATATATGCTGCGATTAACAGAACAGCCTTCTACAAAGCACTCTAGCTGGTCCCTCTAGCTCAGCAGGCAACTAGATGTATGAATGCTTTTAGGCATTTTCTCTTGCAACCATGAGGTCTAGAAACTTGATATACGAATGTTTTAAATTGTTTTCAATGTTTGTATGTGATGCCAATAAAAGGTCTGATGATGATGAATGTTTTAAAGCATTTTCTCTTTCTACCATGAGGTCTGGAAACTTGACATGCAGGGCTTAATAGAAAACAGAAAGCTGTCTCATGCAGAGCCAGACATGAGGATAATAACTCTGCAAGAGCCCTTTCATCTTTCGTGGGGCTCGGCTGTGTGTCTTTCATGGGCCTTGACAGTTCTGCCGAAGAAAAACAGAGATAGAGAACTATGCGGCTCAGCGAATCGGAGCGGGAAAACAGAGCCAGAAAATGAGGCTGGTTAGTATATATATATATGCTCTTTCTGACAAGCTGAGCTCCAGAATTCAGCATGGTGACCTCTGTAATAAATTGACCCCTGCTGGAACGATAACTCTCCATGATCCCGGGCAGGTGCCGATGATTTTAAACAGAGTAAAAAATTCAAAAAGCGAAACCACCTTGCAAAACTGCAATCGGATTCCTCCTGCTCCGCTTTTCGTTCTGACCACGTAGCCACATATGCTCTGCAAACAAAGGCTGCCAATGTGCAAGCTCAGGACTCAAACCTGAGTTGACCGATTTCCTCCTCCCTCCGAATCCCCTTTCCTTTCCTGCCGTGTCTATTTTGGATTTAATAAGGCCGAAGGCAAGGACTTTCCTTTCCATCTTCTTTTTGGCTTAGTGTCTGAAAGCCGCTTGCTCACACATGGAGTTACAGCAGTTGCTAGGTCCTTAAAGGACTCAAGAGCGCAATATGCAAATATGCACATCATTTGCATATGCTAATTTGCAGTCTATGTTAGGGATGAATCCACCTATCCGTTTCAGTTCCTCGTCCCTGGCCCGATCTTAACTTCTGCACATCAGTTTGCAATGTGATACTATTATTATTATTATTATTATTATTACTAGTGGAAGGTAGCCTGTTACAATAACGGGCACTAGAGGAGGAGGAGGCGGCAGGAGGCGGCAGAGGCTGGCGGCTGACTGCAGCTGACAGGCGGTCCCGGCGGCGGCTTCGGGCGGGTAGGCCTCGGGTGACGCCGGGGGCTCGCGTGATCGGCGCGGCCGGGGGAGAGAAGGAGCGTGGCGGTGGCCGGAGGAGGAGGAGGCTCCGTGCAAGGCGGCGGCGCTGCCCCAAGTGACAACGCGCGTGCGCCGCCACTGCCTCCCAGACACGCCCCCCTCTCTGGCCGCTCCAATGGCTGCGTCCCTGTTGGGGGGGGGAGTAGAGCTCTCCAATCCGTGCGTCCCTGTGGGACATGCGCACTCGCGCAGTTCCACTGACACACAGTGGACGCAGGGACACTTGAATATTATTATATGTGATTATTATTATTATTATTACAGTGGTACCTTGGTTCTCAAACACCAAAAACCCAGAAGTGTGTGTTACGGTTTTCGAACATTTTCCGGAAGCCGAACGTCCAATGCGGCTGTCGGCTATCGTTTCCGGGGCGCCTGCGCCCATCAGAAGCCGCGCCTCGGTTTCCCAACATTTCGGAAGTCAAACGGGCTTCCGGAACGGATTAAGTTTGGCGCTTTTGTTTTCGCTATTTATTTTGTGTTTTTTGTTTTTCGGCTTTTTCGGTTCATTTGTTTTGGTGACTGCGTGGAACCCAGTTCAGCTACTGATGGATTTGATTGTGCGACTGCGGAAATGGATAAAAGCCCCCCGTCCAAACTATCATCAGTGCAGGTAAGAAAAAAAATTAATTTTATTTTTTATCATCATTGATTATTGCTTTCATTTTATGGAATCAACGTTCTCGTTAGATAGCAAAATCCACGAATTGCTGTTTTAGGGGTTGTGTTTTGAAAAGCCTGGAACGGATTAATCCTTTCTATGGGAAAGCAGCGCGCCTTGGTTTTGGGACGCTTTGGTTTCGGAACGGGATTTCCGGAACGGATTAAGTTTGAGAACCAAGGCGCCACTGTAGATAGATACAGGTGAAACTCAAAAAATTAGAATATAGTGGAAAAGTCCATTTATGTAAGCAATTGTTTTCATTAGCTACTGGAGTTTAATATATGAGATAGACTCATGACATGCAAAGCAAGATATGTCAAGCCTTTGTTTGTTATAATTGTGATGATTATGGCGTACAGCTGATGAAAACCCCAAAGTTGAAATGGTTAATTTGGGGTTCTCATCAGCTGTACGCCATAATCATCACAATTATAACTAATATAGGCTTGACATATCTTGCTTGGCATGTCAGGAGTCTATCTCATATATAAAGGTAAAGGGACCCCTGACCATTAGGTCCAGTCGTGTCCGACTCTGGGGTTGCGGCACTCATCTCGCTTTACTGGCCGAGGGAGCCGGCATACAGCTTCCAGGTCATGTGGCCAGCATGACAAAGCCGCTTCTGGCGAACCAGAGTAGCGCACGGAAACGCCGTTTACCTTCCCGCCGGAGCAGTACCTATTGATCTACTTGCACTTTGACGTGCTTTCGAACTGCTAGGTGGGCAGGAGCAGGGACCGAGCAACGGGAGCTCACCCCGTCGCGGGGATTCGAACCGCCGACCTTCCGATCAGCAAGTCCTAGGCTCTGCGGTTTAACCCACAGCGCCACCTGGGTCCCACATCTCATATATTAGTTTCACCTTTTAAGTTGATTTACTGAAAGAAATGACCCTTTCCATGATATTCTAATTTTTCAAGTTTCACCTGTAGATAGATAGATAGATAGATAGATAGATAGATAGATAGATAGATAGATAGATAGATAGACAGACAGATAGATGTCTTTATCCGGCTATGAGCACCACTGTAGCAAGACCACTCTCACACACAAACCGTTGCGGAGATGTTTTTGTGTCTCCAGATGCTTCTGGGGAGCGTGGCGCCGCCGCCGGGGAGTTTGGCTCACGCCGCCCCTCTCTCCGACACCTCCATCGCCTTGCCCCCCAACACTTCTGGGAATCCAGGCTTGGGGGAAAGGCATTATGAAAAACGAAACGGCTTCTCTCGGCGCGAGAAGAATCCCCGGCGGGAGGTTGCTGGCGCCCTCGGTGCCATATCTCGTAGGGGCCCTGGCACCAGGCCCCGGAGCTTATCTCCTCTCTAAAGGGCAGGGGGGGGGATGAGGCAACTGGAGAAGTGCCATCTCTAAATGGAACAAGGCTCTTGGGGGGCTGGCATTGGCAGAGAGGCGAAAAGGCGGAGACGCCTTGCCCGAAATATCCAGAAAGGCAACCGCTTGCAAGGAAGAAGAAGAAGAGTTTGGATTTGATATCCCACTTTATCACTACCCAAAGGAGTCTCCAAGCGGCTCACATTCTCCTTTCCCTTCCTGCCCCACAACAAACCCTCTGTGAGGTGAGTGGGGCTGAGAGACTTCAGAGAAGTGTGACTAGCCCAAGGTCACCCAGCAGCTGCATGCGGAGGAGAGGAGATGCGAACCCAGTTCACCGGATTACGAGTCCACCGCTCTTAACCACTACACCACACTGGCCATGATACAAGAGATCAAGGGTCCGGAAACCAAGCCTGATGAGGAACGGTTGAAGGAGCTGGGTATGTTTAGAGACTAAGAAGAAGAAGAAGAGTTTGGATTTGATATCCCGGTTTATCACTCCCCGAAGGAGTCTCCAAGCGGCTCACATTCTCCTTTCCCTTCCTCCCCCACAACAAACCCTCTGTGAGGTGAGTGGGGCTGAGAGACTTCAGAGAAGTGGGACTAGCCCAAGGTCACCCAGCAGCTGCATGTGGAGGAGCGGAGATGCGAACCCGGTTCATCAGATTACGAGTCTACCGCTCTTAACCACTACACCATACTGGAAGGCAGAGAGCAAGGGGGAATCTTTGGCCTTCAGACTCAGCTCGGTCTGTGAGCACCCAGCCCAGGAAAGTGAAGGACCCCTGGACGGTTACGTCCAGGCAAAGGCGGCTGTGGGGTTGTGGCGCTCATCTCGCTTTCAATCTGCGATGCGCCAAGGCGGGCCAGTGGCTTACGGGACGTCGGTAGGGGGTTTAGATAAAATGCCATGGGTGGGGTCTTTTTTGTCTGCCAAAGGCCGTCAGCCGGGACTGCGCCATGGAGCCTCCATATACAGGAGCAGTCTTGCTGCAAATGAGCAGCAGTGGGTATTCAGACCCAGGGAGGGGTGGTGCGTTTGAACTTAAGCGTTTTGGAACCATTAGACTGGCCACTAGATTGACTTTGGGTCTGATTCTGTGAAGTGATAGATAGATAGATAGATAGATAGATAGATAGATAGATAGATAGATAGATAGATAGATAGATATAGATTATAGACAGAGATAGATGATAGCTAGATTTAGATAGCTAGCTAGCTAGATGATGATAGATAGATAGATAATGATAGATAGCTAGATAGATAGATACTGTAGATTATAGACATAGATAGCTAGATTTAGATAGCTAGATAGATGATAGCTAGCTAGCTAGACAGATGATAGATAGATAGATAGATAGATAGATAGATAGATAGATAGATAGATAGATAGATAGAGATAGATTATATACAGAGATAGATGATAGCTAGATTTAGATAGCTAGATAGATGATAGATATAGATAGATATAGATTATACAGAGATAGATTATAGCTAGATTTAGCTAGCTAGCTAGCTAGATGATAGATAGATAGATAGATAGATAGATAGATAGATAGATAGATAGATAGAAGGATAGAGTTTCTGGAAATAGACGCCCATAGTTGTCCTGCAGGGTTTCAGACGGCCCCCGGGAGGCGGAAAGGAGCCCCAGTAGGACCCTCAAAACTTCCCCAGTCCTTCCCCCGGAGACCGCGCTGTTTCGAGGAGGGAGGGGGGGAATACCCCACGGAGAACCGGCAATGAGGCTTACGGGAATGAGCTGGGAACATGCCCCATCTTCTCAAGCTTCATCAGAGCTTTAAAATGTTTCAAATGCAACCTCCCCCCCCCCAAGCGCGAATTAACATTTGGAGAGCGGTTCCAGTAAGTCCATTAAGGAATTATGACTTATGCATTTGTTTATCGAGAGGATCCGATGTCTCGCTCATTACAGAGTTCGGTTCTCTTCCGCCCCCCCCCCTCCAAAATAATAATAATAATCACAGATTGCAAAAGAGCCGATGAGGTCATCTCTTGTTCATTTAGGACATCTGTAATTCCACGAGAGGCGCAGAATTTAGTTCTTGCGACATCCGTTAGGTCAACTGCGAAACAAGTGGGGAATCTCTGTGCCTCTCTACCTGGGAGTCATTTTGGACTCACAGCTGTCCATGGAGGCGCAGGTTAATTCTGTGTCCAGGGCAGCTCCATCTGGTATGCAGGATGAGACCCTCCCTGCCTGCAGACTGTCTGGCCAGAGTGGTGCATGCTCTAGTTATCTCTCGCTTTGACTACTGCAATGCGCTCTACGTGGGGCTGCCTTCGAAGGTGACCTGGAAACTGCAATTAATCCAGAATGCGGCAGCCAGACTGGGGACTGGGAGTGGCTGCCGGGACCACATAACACCGGTCCTGAGAGATCTACATTGGCTCCCAGTACGTTTCCAAGCACAATTCAAAGTGTTGGTGCTGACCTTGAAAGCCCTAAACGGCCCTGTATCTCTGAAGGAGCGTCTCCACCCCCATCGTTCAGCCCGGACATGGAGGTCCAGCTCCGAGAGCCTTCTGGCGGCTCCCTCCCTGCGAGAAGTAAAGCTACAGGGAACCAGGCAGAGGGCCTTCTCGGTGGTGGCGCCTTCCCATCAGATGTCAAGGAAATAAACAACTACCTGACTTTTAGAAGACACCTGAAGGCAGCCCTGTTTAGGGAAGTTTTTTATGTGTTTTATTGTGTGTGTGTGTTTTGTTCTTTTTAAGGGACCCAGGTGGCGCTGTGGGTTAAACCACAGAGCCTAGGGCTTGCCGATCAGAAGGTCGGCAGTTCGAATCCCCGCGACGGGGTGAGCTCCCGTTGCTCGGTCCCAGCTCCTGTCCACCTAGCAGTTCGAAAGCACAAAGTGCAAGTAGATAAATAGGTCCCACTCCGGCGGGAAGGTAAACGGCGTTTCCATGCGCTGCTCTGGTTTGCCAGAAGCGGCTTAGTCATGCTGGCCACATGACCCGGAAGCTGTACGCCAGCTCCCTCGGCCAGTAAAGCGAGATGAGCGCCGCAACCCCAGAGTCGTCCGCGACTGGACTTAACGGTCAGGGGTCCCTTTACCTTTACCATCTGACGGGATCCAGGAATCCAGCAACTCTCCCCAACGGCAGATCCGCTCCTCTTGCCCCGCTCAAAACACTCCCAATGACAGGCATTTGCAAAGGACAGCTCGAGCCACCTACAAATTTTATTGTGCCGGGACAGCGGTCTCCGGAGAGGGCCGCTCGGAGGACAGTTATACAAAAGGGTTGGCGCCACTAAGGAAATGTACACAGAGCCATCACCCTCCGCTGCCTCGCTCCAGAAAATAACAAATATACGTAATTGATGCCTGGGAAACGGAGCCGTTCGATGTCATATGCAGAGGGAGAAAGAGATGGGGGTTGTTGTTTGAAAAGAAGATGGGGGACACCTGCAGGGGGTGGCCGATTTTGGGGGATGATGGGAGGCCACCTGAGATGTTCTCCACCCCTGTTGCCGGAAGGAGGGTCCCCTACGGCGTGATGGGAGGATGAGTCTGTTCGGAAGAGGAATTCCCCTCCTGGGTGCAGGGAAACCTCATATCCCTTGCTATCGCTGGAATCTTCCCAAGAGAGCAGAGAAGGGGGGAATTGGGGGCTGCGGAGACGTTGCTGGAATCCGGACGGCCAGGAATGGCCGGGGCCGAAATCTGACAACACCTAGAGGGGGGTCAGCGGCCCCGCGATCCCTAAAACCGTAATGGAAAAACGGGGGTCCCTGCCACGGAGTCTTGGCGGTTGGCGGTGACGCAGCCGGACGAGCCCCTTTCCACCGGCATGGGGGGCACGGAGGAAGCCCCCCCACCCCTCACCGCCGGTACCGGTAGCGTTTGAAGTGGAACCAGAGCTGGAAGATGCCGTTGGCGAACTGGCAGCGGAAGCCGTGCCGGTGGGAGTACTCCCACTCTCGGTTGACGATCTTGAAGGCGATGTCCTCGTAGGGCGGGCCGGCGTGGAAGCGGAGGGTGGCAAAGTCCTTGTTGTCCGGGCAGGCCTCCAGGAAGTACTCGGGCGTGGAGCGCTTGTGGATCAGGTCCGGGTAGAAGATGTTGAACTTGTAGCCCTGCACGATCTTGGGCGGCGGGTTGTCGAAGTCGTAGTGGGTCTGGTTGTACTTGTTCCACTCGAAGCCCGTGTGGACGCGGTTGAAGAAGCGCGGCTTGCGGGGCCGGTACTTGTCGGCCCACAGGTAGGCCTTGCCCGTCAGGGGCATCTCCACGCTGAACTGGGCCTCGTCCGCCCCCATGCCTTCCTTGGCGCGGCGGAAGAAGATGTCCTCCGCGCTCTCGCTGGCGTCGCCTGGGCAGGGGGAGAGGGGAGAGGGCAGCGGCTACGCTTTTGGGAACTCCCTGGCCATGGATGTTGAGCAGGGAAGGGGTGGGATGGGGGTCTGAGGAGGGGGTGTGGCTTGAGGGGAAAGGGGTGTGGTTTGAGGAAAGGGGTGTGGCCTTGGGAGAGGGCGGAGGCTGAGGAGAGGGGCGTGGTTTAAGGGAAAGGGGTGCAGCCTCCAGAAAAGGGTGTGGTTTAAGGAAAGGTGTGGCCTTGAGAGAGAGTGGCTAAGTAGGGGGTGTGGCTGGCAGAGAAGGGTGTGGTTTAAAGAAAGGGGTGTGGCTTTGAGAAAAGGGCGTGCGGCCTGCAGAGTGGGGGTGTGGTTTAAGGAAAGGGGTGTGGCCTCAAGAAAAGGGTGCGGTTTAAAGAAAGGGGTGTGGCCTTGAGACAAGGGTTGCGGCCTACAGAGGGGGTGTGGTTTAAGGAACTTGGGTGTGGCCTTCAGAGAGTGGCTGTGGGCTAAGAAGGGGGTGTGGCTTGCAGAGAAGGGTGTGGTTTAAAGGGGTGTGGCTATGAGAAAAGGGTGTGTTGCCTGCAGAGGGGGTGTGGTATAAGGAAAGGGGTGTGGCCTTGAGAAAAGGGTTGCAGCCTACAGAGAGGGGGTGTGGTTTAAGGAAAGGGGTGTGGCCTCGAGAAAAGGTTGCAGTTTAAAGAAAGGGGTGTGGCCTTTGGAAAAGGGTTGCGGCCTACAGAGAGGGGGTGTGGTTTAAGGAACTTGGGTGTGGCCTTCAGAGAGTGGCTGTGGGCTAAGAAGGGGGTGTGGCTTGCAGAGAAGGGGTGTGGTTTAAAGGGGTGTGGCCTCGATAAAGGGATATGTGGCCTTCACAGAGGGGTGTGGTTTAAATTAAGGGGTGTGGCCTCGCGCAAAGCGTGTTGGCTGCCGAGCGGGCGTGGCTTAAGGAAAGTGGGCGTGGCATGAGAAGAGACCTGAGGCCAGGTAGAGAGTCCTGAGGTTCTTGCTTCCAGGCCGCAAGCTCCGCAGGGCAGTTGCCCTCCCCCCCAGAGCCACCCCAGCCCCTCTCCCCTCCTACCTGTGACCTGGAGCTGCTGGCGGCAGAGCAGCAGGCGCTGGCCGTCCTCGTCGGCCTCCACCACGTGGGCGTCGAAGGGCAGCTCGTGGGACGTCAGCAGGCGGGGGCTGTACTTGCCGGCGTCGTAGTCGTCCAGGCTCTGCTGGATCAGGTCCTCCTCCATCAGCACCGCCTCGCCGTCTCCCTCCGCCTTGGCCTCCGACTCGGCCTCGGCCCCCCCAGGCTCAGCCGAAGAGGTGCTGGGCTGCGCTTGGGCGCTGTCCTCCGGCTCCAGCCTGCAGGAAGGCGGGGAGAGGAAGGGAAGAGGGAAGAGGGAAGAGCCTCCCTTCTGCTCTGAGCCGTCGACCAGCTCCATCCAAGACCCTCCCTGCCCAAGGACTGTCTGGCCAGAGGGGTGCATGCTCTGGTTATCTCCCGCTTGGACTACTGCCATGCGCTCTCCGTGGGGCTGCCTTTGAAGGTGACCCGGAAACTGCAATTAATCCAGAATGCGGCAGCTAGACTGGGGACTGGGAGCGGCCGCCGGGACCACATAACACCGGTCCTGAAAGACCTGCATTGGCTCCCAGGACGTTTCCGAGCACAATTCAAAGTGTTGGTGCTGACCCTGAAAGCCCTAAACAGGCCAGTATACCTGAAGAAGCGTCTCCACCCCCATCGTTCAGCCCGGACACTGAGATCCAGCTCCAAGGGCCTTCTGGCGGTTCCCTCCCTGTGAGAAGCGAGGTTACAGGGAACCAGGCAGAGGGCCTTCTCGGTGGTGGCGCCTGCCCTGTGGAACACCCTCCCGTCAGATGTCAAGGAAATAAACAACTATCTGACTTTTAGAAGACATCTGAAGGCAGCCCTGTTTCGGGAAGTGTATAATGTTTGATGTTTTGTTGTGTTTTAATATTTTGTTGGGAGCCGCCCAGATTGGCTGGGGAAACGCAGCCAGATGGGTGGGGTATAAGTAATAAATTATTATCATTATTATTACTATTACTGCCATATGCTCTCCGTGGGGCTGCCTTTGAAGGTGTCTCGGAAACTAATCTAGAACACGGCTGCCAGTATGATTTTATACTTACAGTTTTTAGATGTATTTGTGCAAAGGGTGCAGGGTGTATCTGTTGTATTTTGTGTACGTTTGTGGCGGGTTTCCGCCTGGCTGTTCATTGTGTGCTATGGCCATATGGCTAATGCAATAAATAATGTTTGATTGACTGGGAGCAGCCGCCGGGATCATGTAACATTGGTCCTGAAAGCCCCCCCAAATCCAGCTCACCTGCTGCTGCTGCTGGAGGCTCCCGGGGGCGAAGACTCCTTCTTAATGATGGGGAAGAGGGGCTCGCTCTCGACTCCTTGCTCCTGCTTTAGCTTGTAGAGTTTTTGGCGGAGGACGTCCTGATGGCGCTCCCTCAGCCTGGGAGAGAAGGAGAGGCAGAGATCGGAGCGGGAAAGGGGCCGTCAGTGCAACCGCAAGAACGTAAAACTGGAATACTGTGTCCAGTTCTGGGCACCACAGTTCAAGAAGGAGACTGACAAGCTGGAACGTGTCCAGAAGAGGGCAACCAAAATGGTCCAAGGCCTGGAAACGATGCCTTATGAGGAACGGCTTAGGGAGCTGGGTATGTTTAGCCTGAAGAGAAGGTTCAGGGGTGATAGGATAGCCATGTTCAAATATATCAAAGGATGTCATATAGAGGAGGGAGAAAGGTTGTTTTCTGCTGCTCCAGAGAAGCAGACACGGAGCAATGGATTCAAACTACAAGAAAGAAGATTCTACCTAAACATTAGGAAGAACTTCCTGACAGTAAGAGCTGTTAGGCAGTGGGATTTGCTGCCAAGGAGTGTGGTGGAGTCTCCTTCTTTGGAAGTCTTTAAGCAGAGGCTTGACAGCCACCTGTCAGGAATGCTTGGGTGGTGTTTCCTGCTTGGCAGGGGGTTGGACTGGATGGCCCTTGGGGTCTCTTCCAACTCTAGGATTCTAGGATTCTACGCATCCTGGGGCCAGCCAGGTCCCCTGTCGTGGTCTGGTCTGGTTGGGGACAGAGGAACGGGTGGGAGGAATCAGCCTAGGGAATCCCCAAAGGAAGGAAAGCTCAGAGCCCGGGGACTGGCGATGGGACGGCAGCAAGCGGTCAGGGGGTGAAGACTGGGAAGAGGTGGTTCCTTGGTTTGGAACACTTTGGTTTCAGAATGGACTTCCGGAACGGATTAAGTTTGAGAACCAGGACGTTCGGACAGTTTTTATATAGAATGGTTTCTTTCAGATGTTAACTCTAATGTGACAGCTAAGGTAGCTAAATTCTGCGCTAGAGCTATAAAAATTCAGTCCGTTTTAATTAACAGTATCCATATAACTTCAGTCCGCTGGCAGTAGGAGTACAATATGGGCATGCCTTTAAGTTAACATCTTATATTAAAAATCTGACAGTTCCAAATTACCGAAGGCTATTTACAAAAGCCAGACTTAACGTCTTTCCTTCCGCCGTGTTGGATGGCAGATTGAGAGGAGTTCCCTACCAGGACAGACTCTGCTCATGTGCCCAAGACATTGACTCTATAAAACTGTGTGAAATCTGAGCTTGCCAGGGCTTATCTCATATTACCCTTGCTAGTACCTTTCCCGGGAAAATCAGAGGCTTACTATGTCAGGTTCCTACTGGAAGACCGGGCAAATGACAGGACATTAGCAGTGGCGAAGTTTCTATCGGTGGTTGCAAGAACCAACGATCCCTATTCCTAAGTCTGAACAAAATGCTTGTGTAGCCTGAAGGCGGGCTGTCGAAATTGTGTATTGTTTTGTAATGAATTGTTGGGTCTCTGGACCGTAATAAAGATTTGATTGATTGATAACTTCAGGATAGAGCTAAAGAAGAATCAGTGCCACTGTTTGCGGTAGCTCATCCTCTAAAGTAGTGATATCCTTTTACCTAATACTTTTATATAACGGTTAAAGTTTATATATTTAACATATATTTTAGATTGTTTATTTGCATCGTTTTGTGTATATATGTGTGTGCTGGTCGAGGACCGTAACAATAAAGCTATCTGTCTATCTTTGAGAACCAAGGGACCACAGCATTTTGTAAAAGGTTCAGATCAGAAATCAGGCCGCCGTCGCGGGAAGGTGGTCCGATCCAGGTGGCTCACTCACCTCGCCCGGGCCATGTAGGCTTTCAGCTGCTGCAGGAGGCTCTCCCAGTAGCCGATGTCCAGGTTGGGGCCCCCGGCCAGGATCTTGCCCTCAATTCCTTGGTAGATCACCTGCAGCTGGTTGTAGGTCTTGCCTTTAAAGACAGACTGCACGTCGGAGCTGACCGAAGCGTTCACCCCTTCCCGGCGCTCGCCTGCAGGACGTAGGAGGGGAGGGAGATGCCATCAGCAGGGGAGAGGGGGCCCAGGAACCTCGCCGCCTCCCCGACCAAGGAGTTGGGGGGCAGATCCTGAATTTCGCCTGATGTTGTTCCAACCCCCAAGTCAATAATAATTTATTATTTGTACCCCACCCATCTGGCCGGGTCCCCCCAGCCACTCTGGGCGGCTTCCAACAAACATTGAAACATTAAAATCCACAGTGACTTGCGACATCGATCACACGCAGTCTGCAGTCCGCTGGCAGTAGGAGTACAATATGGGCATGCCTTTAAGTTAGCATCTTATATTAAAAACCTGACAGTTCCAAATTACCGAAGGCTATTTACAAAAGCCAGACTTAACGTCTTTCCTTCCGCCGTGTTGGATGGCAGATTGAGAGGAGTTCCCTACCAGGACAGACTATGCTCATGTGCCCCAAGACATTGACTCTATAAAACATATTTTGCTGCACTGTGTGAAATTCGAGCAAGCCAGGGCTGAACTGATATTGCTAGTACCTTTCCCGGGAAAACCAGAGGCTTACTATGTCAGGTTCCTACTGGAAGACCGGACAAATGACAGAACATTAGCAGTGGTGAAGTTTCTATCGGCGGTTGCAAGAACCAACGATCCCTATTCCTAAGTCTGAACAAAATGCTTGTGTAACCTGAAGGCGGGCTGTCGAAATTGTGTATTGTTTTGTAATGAACTGTTGGGTCTCTGGACCGTAATAAAGATTTGATTGATTGAAACATTAAAATACATCAAAATGTCGCAGATTAAAAAACTTCCCTAAACAGGGCTGCCTTCAGGTATTTTCTAAATGTCAGGTAGTTGTTGATCCCTTTAACCTCTGATGGGAGGGCGTTCCACAGGGCGAGTGCCACCACCGAGAAGGCCCTCTGCCTGGTTCTCTGTAGCTTTACTTCTCGCAGTGAGGGAACCGCCAGAAGGCGCACGGCTGAAAAAGGTTGCTGACCCCTGAGTTACACGCGTTTTCGTTCCACAAGCGAGGCCGGCCCTCCGATGCTTCAATTCACACCTACCCGGTCCCTTCCCAGAAGCCTCTAGTTTGCGGAGCTTGGCGATTTCGTCCTCGGTGATGATGGTCATGTCTCTCCAAAAATCCACGTTTTTCCCTTGCTCCAGCTCCATGTAAACCTGGAAAACAGAGGGGGGGGGGGAAACAGCTGAGGCTCTGGACTTATTCCAGGCATTGGGGGGGGGGGAGAATTGATTTTCTTGACACCCGCCCCCCACAAATACATTACTCCCTTTTTATATCGTTTAGGGTGGGCGGGGGGAGAGAATATGCAAAAATCGCCACTTTTGCCCTTCCCGTTTTTGTCTTCTGCAACTGTTTATTACTGCTATTTTAGTCTATGAGGTTCTTTGTCCTTGTGCTGTGCTGTTTAACGTCCACTGGAGAGCGCTATTTTTTTTGCACAAAATCAAATATTTAGCTGGGAAAGGTGTGGTATTTGTGCAATGTAAGTACATATGATCCCTCCCATATGGGCATGGAACGTTGTGTCCAAATTTGAACGGAATCGATCCAGGGGTTATGGAGAAAGGCGATCGTTAACAAACATCCAACTGGAACGATTATATATATAGATAGATAGATAGATAGATAGATAGATTTATGTAGAGTGCCTTATCTGAGTGGATAGAGCAACAGAGTAATTTCGTGGTTCCCGCAAGGGGACAATGACAATAAAGATTATTTTATCTTATCTTATCTCCTTGCGAGGAGGGAGAAAGGAACGGTGGCTTTCCCACAATGTGGACAGCCCGTTCCAGCAATTTGTAGGAAGAGGCGCCGCTCGCGGGGGGGAAGGAGCCAGTGCCAAGTTTCCCAGTCCTACCTGAATGTCTTCCAGCAGATCTTCCATGTCCGAGACGGTGAGGCCGTTCAGGAAAGTGTACGGCTCGTGCATCTCCACCGCAAGGTCGTCGTCCTCGGCGCTGATGTATTTGGCCAGGAGGTCGATGGGCTTGGCCCGCCCGTCCCGGATGCGAATCTTGGAGCTGCCGGGGACACACAAAGGAGAAAAGCACAGCCGCTAGATTAGGAACAGCAGCAAACTGGAAATGACAGAGGGTTCCATCAAAGGAAGACCGGGTTTGTAAATTAAATGAATATCTAACCTTGGCAAAATTAACTGCTATAATAAGAAATCAGTCCCGGAAACAATAGCCGACAGCTGCATCGGACGTTCGGCTTCCAAAAAACATTCGAAAACCGGAACACTCACTTCTGGGTTTTTGGTGTTTGGGAACTGTCAGGGATCTGCCTCCCCCTTCCAGTCCAGCCCTAAGTGCTTATAGGGAACAGCCACCTATTCTGACGACCGACTCGTCGGGGAGTGGAGGCAGCTGTTCCTCGGAAAGGGAAGGGGGTGCCAGGTCTCGAGGGATGCAGCTCCCAGCAAGCAGGTCCGGTGCAGCGATCACGTAGGAGGAAAAGGCGTTTCCGCTTGCCCAAGTTACTTTGCTGGCGCCAAAATCTGCTACCGTCTTTCCCCCTTTTTAAGACACCGTCTTATATTTTTTTCCCTCAAAAAAACACAGGGTGGCTTATTTTCGGGGGATGTCTTATTTTTATTACGTCAGTATGGTACGGTACAGCCTCCCCCTGCGCGCTGAGCAGGCAGGGCAGAACTCCGCAAGAGGCGCGTCTGTCCCCCCCGTGCCTCTCACTGGTTCGCTGGCTCCCTGCGCACGGGGAACAGGTGGGGCAGGAAGAGGCATCTCCCCCCCCCCCCGCGCGCCTCTCCCTGCGCGCTAAGCAGGCGGGGCAGAACTCTGCAAGAGGCGCGTTTCCCCCCCGTGTCTCTCACTGGTTGCTGGCTCCCTGCGCAGGCAGGAGGGGCTGAGGAGGCGACGGGAACAATGGCGGCACCACGGCTTACTTTTGGGGTACATCTTACTTCTCACAAAGGTAAAAAAACCCTGCCATGGCTTACTTTATGACTACGTATTAAAAAAGGGGAAACAGGGTAGTGACTGAGTAGACATGATATGATTTAGCTCTTCACTGTAAATAATGAGCACTGATAAAAGTTACTGAAAGGCAAATGACTCCACCTCCTTATTGAACGACCGATGAGGGGGAGGCCGTGACAGGAACTAAGGCGTTTGAGAACCAAGGTGCCACTGTAAAAATAACCGGCATAAAAAAACCAAATGTCCTCTTTGCTAACGGGCTGGACCAACCTTTTCCACGGTAACCCACAATCCTTGGCGTCTCCCGGCCTCCCCGAGACCCCCACCCTCCCTTTCCCACTCCCCTCGCTTACCGCAGCTTCGCCTGCTGCAGGTGGAAGTTGTCCTCTTGCTCCTCCCACGTCTTGAAATGCTCCGCCTCCTTTTCCCGCTGGAGCATCTCCAGCTCCTGCTCGCGCATGGCTTTCTCACGCTCCCTCTCCAGGCGCAACTGTTTCACCTGGAAAGAGAGACACAGAATGAGGGGTGTTTGGACAGGGTGGATTTGATTTAAATCAAATTGATTTAAATCTCTAGTCAGTAAGGCTTGATTTCAATCACTAGTCAGTAAGACTTGATTTAAATATTTTTTTTTACAGAAAGACTCATTCTTGCTGGTATCCTATATAATAATCTTGAAGTGTCCCTGCTTTTCCGTGTGTCACGGAAGTGCGTTCTGCGCATGTCACACGGGGACGCAGGGATTGGAGGGGGCGGAGAGGGGGGCGGGACGACGCAGAGACACTTCCGGCCGGGCGAAACTGCGCCGCCGCCATTGCCGGGCCGCCGCTGCCACCTTGACGGAGGAGCCCCGAGGAGGAGGAGGAGGAGGGCCGGCCCAGCCTGGAGGCAGCGGCGGCGAGGAGGACGAGGACGCCGCCCCGCAACCTCCTCGCCCCGGCCACCGCCACTGGCCGCCGCCGCGGCTCGGGTCCCGCTCGCCCCCGCTAGAGCCCGTTATCAACGGGCTGAATTCAACTAGTAATCTTAATATTTACAACCATATGAAGGTTTCATTTTTGGAATAATAAATTTTCAGAGTAGTTTTTACAGTTATATCAAAAATTACTGATTTGGTTATACTACTAGAAATACATAGACAGATAATTATGAAATTATGGTGAGGTTTAATAAGTTAACTGTTTATATTTGGACAACTTTTCTGCTGTACTTTATTGGAAGGAGAAAAACAATCATTTCCTTAATAACCATTTAAACAATTTATTTAACTAAAACAATAACATGATAGCATATGTATCCATGTTTGTTAACTGATGTGGTTAAACATTTTTTAAAAAAAAACTTAGACTGAGTTTTATCACACTTGATAAACTTAAAACAAATCCTTATTTCCTGATGAATAGCCTTTGGACTACAATGTAACTTAAATAGAAGACTATATTTAGAAAGATTTTTCCTCCAAAAGCATTTTATTTTAAAAATCTGATTTAAATAAAAAAAAATCCGATTTAAATCAAAAAAAATCCGATTTAAATTTTTAAAAATCCGATTTTTTAGATTTTTTTTTTTAAAAATCATTGATTTTTATCCACCCTGTGTTTGGGTGGTGTGTGTGTGTTTACTTATGCGCCGCTTTTCCGCAACGAGCTGTACCTAAAGCAGCCCTACAGAGCGCTGGATATACAGATATGCAAAAAGCAGAACACGCCCATAAATTCAAAACCCGGACCAAAAAAGAACCAGCAATTTGGCTAACAAAGAATAAATTCAGCATCGACAAGAAAACTGATCTAGGTTTAAGTGCATATGGACAAAGCAAAAACGAGAGTTGACTGCCCACAAAGTTCAGAGGAAAGGGGCGGATTCAGCAGGCAATCAAAATCTGAATTACCGGTAAATTCCCCAAGGGTCAAACAAACCCGCAGCTCAGATCTTCTAGACCCTGACAGTCCTCTCCTTTTGCTGCACCGGGGCTTCATCTCTAAGGCAAAGGCACTCTGCACATGCCCAGAGATACCCTCCCCCAGCTCGCTGCTACTTTTGGCTCTTACCTTTTGAAGCTCCAGTCGGTTTTCCTCCTGGATCCGTTTGTTCCGGTCTTTTAACTCCTTCTCCTCCAAGTGGCCGATCCCCTTCTTCTCCAGAGCCTGAGGTGACAAATAAAATCGAGGCAAGTCTTACTGACGAGTGATTTAAATTGTAATTTGAATCGCAATTTAAATCGATTCGTTTAAATCAAATCCACCGCTTCTGAATTGGCCTCTTGGCTACCGTTCCAACATCCCGGGTTCCCTTGTTTAATTTTTTAAAATAAAGTTTATTGATTAAAAAAGAACAAAAATAAAACATATCATTACAAGCATCATCATACATCATTATAACATACCGTATTTTTCGCTCCATAACGCGCACCGGACCATAACGTGCACCTAGTTTTTTGAGGAGGAAAGCCCCCCTTTTTGAGGATCAGTTCAAAGTTGTGCATCTTCTTTTGCAAAGGAGAAAAGACCCATCTGCAAAAGGAGCAGCTCAAAGTTGCTGTGCTGCTGCTTTTGCAAAGGAGAAAAGACACATTTGCAAAAGAAGCAGCTCAAACTTGTGCTGCTGCTGCTGCAGCTTTTGCAAAGGAGAAAAGACCCATCTGCAAAAGGAGCAGCTCAAAGCCCTTTCTACAGTTTCCAAACAGATAATCTAATCAGCCAGTCACATGTCGCTGGGGAAACCAACAGCCTCCTCTGCAGGAGGACCTTATCTCTCTTCCCGATCTCTTTCTCTCTGCAGCGACCTTATCTCTCTTCCCGATCTCTTGCTGATCAGCTGTAAAGCGGCAGCCTTTCAACACCCCCTTCTCTCTTTGTAAAAGAAAAAGCTCAATCTTCTTTTGGTCCCTGGGCAATTCAGCTCCAGGGACCATGCATTCGCTCCATAAGACGCACAGACTTTCCCCCTTCCTTTTTAGAAGGAAAAAAGTGCGCGTTATGGAGCAAAAAATACGGTACATACCCCCATTTACATCTCTTAAATCTTTTCCTCACATACCACATTTCCCCCTCTCTCCTTCCCTCCTCCCTCCCCTCCCTCCTCCCTCCCAGCATCCTTATCATACAACATGCATAGCCCATACACAATTTTTCCATACACAACGGTTTTAACATATATACTCCCTCCATCCCCCCTAATTCCCCCTCCCCTTAACAAATTAAAACTACCTCCTACCGTTTCCCCTCATGTTTTCTTTAATTCCCTTTGATCTTCTCCTGTGTTAATTCTCTTAATTTTTATTATCTTACTTTAACTTATCTGATAATGTAAAACCGTAGCATCCTAATCTAATCATAATATCTATCAACATAATTACTCTAGGCAGATCCTCAAATCTGTATTTATACCTTCACCTCTTAAAAAAATTCTCCACAAATAGCCATTCTCTTTTAGTTTTTTGAATTGGGATGTTCCTGATCGCAGCAGTCATTCTTGCTAGGTTCATAAATTCTACAATTTTTATAAACCATTCCTGTATACAGTAGTTGGTGGTTCCTCCTCCTTCCAGTATTGCGCCAGTAATAATCTGGCCGCCGCACTGACATATAAGAAGATGTTCTTCCTCTCCTCTGGAATGTTATCAGGTAGGATGCTTAGTAATAGTGCCTCTGGTGTTTTTTTGAAAGTAATTTTTAACATTTTCTTCATTTTTTCGTAAATTGTGTTCCAGTATTCTTTCACCTTGACACCCGGGTTCCCAACAGTGGTCCGAAACTCACCTTGCTCCAGATGAAGGCTCCCAGCAGGTTGTTGTCCCCAAAGGGGTTGTCGGTGTTTGTGTACCCCATGTACTCTTCCCCCCAGCCCATCTTCTCCCGCTTCTTGCGCTCCTTGGCTTCCTTCTTGGCCAGCCTCCGCGCCCGCTTCTCCTCCGGGGTCTCCAGCGCCTTGACCATCTCCTGCTTCTTCTTCTTGTCGTCTTTCAGCTGCAGCCGTTCCTGGAGGCTCAGCTCTTCGCCCAACTCCCCCCGGGAGCTCTGAGAGCGGGACGGCGAAGGCGACGTCACCGAGGACACCGAAGACCGGGAACCGGAGCGCTTCCGAGTCCTCTTCCCCCTCCTCTCGGCGCTGCGCCCTCGCCTCTCCGGGGAGGAATCCGAGCTCGGGGAGCGGCCGCGAGAGCGTCGCTTCTTGTGCCTCTTCCCGTGGCGGTCCTCGCCTTTCTCTTTCTTCTTCTGCCATTTCTGGCTCTCTTCCTCTGAGCTAAGGAGAGAAGAAGAAGAAGAAGAGTTTGGATTTGATACCCCGCTTTATCACTCCCCGAAGGAGTCTCAAAGCGGCTCACATTCTCCTTTCCCTTCCTGCCCCACAACAAACACTCTGTGGGGTGAGTGGGGCTGAGAGACTTCAGAGAAGTGGGACTAGCCCAAGGTCACCCAGCAGCTGCATGTGGAGGAGCAGGGAAGCGAACCCGGTTCACCGGATTATGAGTCTACTGCTCTTAACCACACCACCACACTGGCCATGGTACAAGAGATCAAGGGTCTGGAAACCAAGCCTTATGAGGAATGGTTGAAGGAGCTGGGTATGTTTAGAGACTGAGAAGAAGAAGAAGAAGAAGAAGAAGAGGAGGAGGAGGAGGAGTTTGGATTTGATATCGCTTCAATATTGATATTGAAACGCTTTGGTTTTGGAAAGGACTTCTGGGACGGATTAAGTTTGAGAACCAAGGAACCACCGTACTCTCATTTTCCTACTCATATTGAAATACTGCCCCTCAATGAGGCCAAACTTAGATTCACAAGATGTTTAGGGGTATGCGTACCCCTCCCCAGAAAAAAAAAGCACTGTCTGCGAGCACTCCAGTTGGAGAACAGCCTTTCCCAAAGGCGTCATGGGCTTTGAAGACGCTCGAACTCAGGACAAAAGGGAGAAACGCGCTAAGAGGAAGGCACGCTTGGCAAACCCTCACCGGGATCTACTCCCGCCCTATGTCCCCACTGTGGAAGGATGTGTGGATCCAGAATTGGCCTCCACAGTCCCTTACGGACTCACTGTTAAAACCGTGTTTATGGAAGATAATCTTACTTGCCTATGAGGGATCACCAAAGAAGAGGAAGGGGGTTGGACTAGGTGACCAATGGGGTCCCTTGCAACTCTAAGATGCTATGAATATACTTCCCACTGGCCCTTGCAGCGGGTTGGACTAGATGGCCTTTGGGGGGTCCCCCTTCCAATTCAACGGTAACGCTGGGAGTTGCACCAGGCGGTTCCTGCTTGTGGGCTGCCCTCGGGGGAACCTGCTGGGATGCTGGACGATGATAATGATGATAATAAATAACAATAATAATAATAATAAATAAACTTTTATTTGTACCCCGCCCTTCCCAGCCGAGACCAGGCTCAGAGCGGCTAACAGTCATAAAAACCACAACAAACCACAAAACAATCAGTTAAAAATGCAAATTAAAATACAATTTTAAATTTAAAAAATTTTAAAATGCCACCTCATTTTAAGCAGCCCACCAACAAACCAACGGAGTAAAACGTCAGGGTGGAATGATGAGCCCCCCCCCCATTTTGGCCTGAACCAGCTGCAGGGCACTTTTGACATGCTCAGGAGTGCTCTTCCCACCTATTTCCCCCCTGAGCCAAAGGCACACCGAAACCCAGCAGGAGAAGCAGCTTTTCGGGGCTTAAGCCCCTTCCCCACATTTTAAGCCCGCTTGACACCCTCGCTATAGGGGGAAAGAATCGCCTATAGAAGCCTATAGGGGAGAAAGAAGAACAACCACTCTATCCCGGGCGAACTCTATGGTCCGGAGACTCTATGATCCCCCAGGACCCGCGCCCCGCCGGACTGCCCCCTCACCTTCCATCCCGCTCTCTCCTCCTCCTCTGCCTCCTCCTCTCCCGTTCCTCGGATCTGGACCGGCTTCTCCTCCGGCGCCGTTCCCTGGACCGGGACCTGGAGCCCATGGCCACTCTAGGCCTGCCCCCAACTCCTCTCGGCGCTTCCGGCCTGTTTGAGGGCGGGCGCAGCGAGCGGGGTCCTTCTTCGGCGGCGTCGCGCGTTATGGGCTGGCTACTGCGGCGCCTGAGCAGGGAAGCGGAATGTGCTTCCCGCCTAACAATTCACGCCCACCCCACCCTTAAAAAATACAAACACCTGACGTGTCCTTGTGGGGGCTGCTTAGGGGTCGCGTGCGGCGAGGGGGGGGGGAGAGATTTAATTATTGGTCAGGCACTAGAGTAGACAGACCACTCCCTGGGCTGAAACCCAGTTGGCCTACCTTGCAGGGGTGTCCTTAAATGATCTCTGCAACCTGAAATAAATGGTGTTTTCTGGGCATGGCTTGACCCTGGTCACTTCCCTGCCCCAAGCCAGCACTGTATAATAATTAATAATCAATCAATCAATATTAATTAATTAATAATTGATTGATTGATTAGTAATATATTTGTACCCCGCCCAACTTAATAATTAATAGTAATAATACATTTGCACCTCACCCATCTGACTGCGTTCCCCCAGGCACTCTCTGGCATATATATTTAAAAACATCTAAAAACATTCAAACTACAAGAAAGAAGATTCCACCTAAACATTAGGAAGAACTTCCTGACAGTAAGAGCTGTTCGACAGTAGAATTTGCTGCCAAGGAGTGTGGTGGAGTCTCCTTCTTTGGAGGTCTTTAAGCAGAGGCTTGACAGCCGCCTGTCAGGAATGCTTGGATGGGGTTTCCTGCTTGGCAGGGGGTTGGACTGGGTGGCCCTTGGGGTCTCTTCCAACTCTAGGATTCTAGGATTCTATAATATATATACAGGTATATAATAACAAAACTTTAATAAATAATTGGGAAAATTCATAATTTATTTAGCAGAGCACTGCAAGCAAATGAAATCATTAGCAGGATTTTTAATCTCGCTTGTAATGTAACAATTACTATGGACAATACGAAGTGATACAAAATATAAGACAATGAAATAATACGCAGTTTTAAATGCTGACATATATATGGATACACGCTTGGATTGTTAGAATGTTATATTTGGAAAATCAAATAAAATGATTTCATTAAAAAATAAAAGCAAAAAAAGTAACAAAACTGGAAACTGCGGGGGTAGCAAGAGGCCAAAAGAAAAACGATAACTTCTACGCAATACGGGGCGGTTTTATGAACACACTGATAGTGAGGCACATTTGTGGATGGGGTAACATAGTTTGGAATACTTGGAAGTATGAATTTTAACTTTTGTAAAATTTTGCGGATATAATGCGTTCCTTTTAATGAGATTGCAGCTCGTGCTGTGTTATTTTATTTTATTTTATTTTAAAGATCTTGGAATATACGCTGCGGCAAACAAACCATTTTTAAATTGGGGGGGGGGGGGAAGAGACACCATAACAAAACTAGGGCTGCCATATTTCAAAAAGTGAAAATCCGGACACAAATGTTGAGCTTTCTTTGGCAAAACCTAACAAACAAACAAAAAGTTTCCAAGCTCTTTTTAAAGGAAATTTGCCCCAAAATCAACGCTTCCGACACGGGCTGCCGTGCGACCGGATTTCCCTGGACATTTGGGACTGATATGTCAATGTAACGGTTATATGTAAAACTGACTTTTTAAAAAGGATACGGCATTAAATGCCGGCTTAATGGAATTCTTATTCTTATTCTTATAATAATTTTATTATTTGTACCGCGCCCATCGGGGAACGTTCTGTGCAAGTTGCAGAAAGGGGGGTGGCTTCTGTCACGCTGAGAAAAACACACATTCTCGCGTATTCTGCCTGGATTCCGTGCCTCCCTGAAACTGGGCAGGCATAAAAATGAAAAATTTGTTCCGTGCCAGCAACTTCTGACTTTGCAATCATAATTCCAAGGCTCAGACAAAAGGTGGTTTGGGTTGCTATTTCTGCCGCTGACGTTCTCTCCTTCCCTCCTGGGGAGCCGATGTTGCCTTTGGAGAGCCAAGCAGAACCGCAGGATTCTTCTGGGTTCAGACGCCCCTTCGGCCAGGGCGAAACCGATACCGGTTGGCTGAGAACCCCAAACCTTGTGGGATGGGAAGCAGCCCGGTTCAATCTTGCATAATGCCAGGATCTGTTGGATCCAGGATTCCCGGGTCTGGCGGCAGCCGGTCAGACACACCGGGAGAACTCATGGGGGCAAGGGGAGACAGAGGAGGGGTTCTTGAAGCATTCAGAGAGCCAGTGTAGTGATTAAGAGCGGGTGGACTCGTAATCTGGTGAACCGGGTTCGCTTCCCGCTCCTCCAACATGCAGCTGCTGGGTGACCTTGGCTAGTCCCACTTCTCTGAAGTCTCTCAGCCCCACTCACCCCACAGAGTGTTTGTTGTGGGGGAGGAAGGGAAAGGAGAATGTGAGCCACTTGGAGACTCCTTCGGGGAGTGAGAAAGCGGGAAATCAAATCCAAACTCCTCCTCCTCCTCCTCCTCCTCCTTCTCTAAACATACCAGCTCCTTCAACCGTTCCTCATCAGGCTTGGTTTCCGGACCCTTGATCTCTTGTACCATGGCCAGTGTGGTGTAGTGGTTAAGAGCAGTGGACTCGTAAATCCGGTGAACTGGGTTCGCGTCTCCTCTCCTCCACATGCAGCTGCTGGGTGACCTTGGCTAGTCCCACTTCTCTGAAGTCTCTCAGCCCCACTCGCCCCACAGTGTGTTTGTTGTGGGGCAGAAGGGAAAGGAGAATGTGAGCTGCTTGGAGACTCCTTCGGGGAGTGATAAAGCCGGAAATCAAATCCAAACTCCTCTTCTTCTTCTTCTTCTTCTTCTTCAGGGGTAGACTGCTCCTAGACACGGAGGGGAACCACCATGGCTATTTCATTTCATCTTTTGCCAGGAATGGCAAACTTTATTTGACGGAACCAGGGCCGGATTTAGGTTTGACGAGGCCCCTAAGCTAGGCAGGTGGCGCTGTGGGTTAAACCACTGAGCCTAGGGCTTGCCGATCAGAAGGTCGGCAGTTCGAATCCCCACAACGGGGTGAGCTCCCGTTGCTCGGTCCCTGCTCCTGCCCACCTAGCTGTTCGAAAGCACGTCAAAGTGCAAGTAGATAAATAGGAACCGCTCCGGCGGGAAGGTAAATGGCGTTTCCGTGCGCTGCTCTGGTTCGCCAGAAGCGGCTTTGTCATGCTGGCCACATGACCTGGAAGCTGTACGCCGGCTCTCGGCCAATAAAGGGAGATGAGCGCCGCAACCCCAGAGTCGTCCACGACTGGACCTAACTGTCAGGGGTACCTTTACCTTTAAGCCAGCATAGGCAAACTCCGGCCCTCCAGCTGTTTTCGAACTACAATTCCCATCATCCCTAGCTAACAGGACCTGTGGTCAGGGATGATGGGAATTGTAGTCTCAAAACATCTGGAGGGCCGGAGTTTGCCTGTGCGTGCCCTAAGCTACTGAAGGTAGCTCCAGAGGCTGAGCGAAAGAGCGAGCGCGTAGACGGCAGGCAGGCTGTCTGTCTGGTTGGGCGTGAGGTCTGGCTGCACAAGGCATGCAAGCTCCGCCCCCAGTCGGTCTCAGACTCCTTATTGGCAGCCCAGCAACGCAGCTGAGGAGCCTCCCTGGCCGGCAGGGAGGGAGAGGAGCTGCTTCCTTTGGAATCCGGGAAATTTAAGGGATATCAACAATCCAGGATAGCAGCGGGAAACGGCATTGGAATAAGGGAGTTTCCCGCAAAAAAAGGGAGGGTTGACAGCTATGGATTTAGGTTTGATGCGGCCCTCAGCTACCAAAGGTCATGGGGCCCTTTCTATGTCCAGCTGTCCTTTGTCAACAACAAATTGTCGCTGTTTTTTGTGTTGAATATATGCTATATGGTCATTTATGGACCTGATAGGTATCTAAAGCCATTTGCACATGCAGAATGTAGGCACCCTATATATAGAAAGGAGCAAACCAGTGATATTTGAGGGAGCAGGCTAGCAGGCGGGGGCCCATGACTTACATCACAGGAGCCTACACAACACAAAACACTGTATGTAGGTTTTATTTTATTTGTTTTTTATCTTATATTTTGGAAATGTACATCCAGTTTATTTTCCCTTGAAAATTTTGGGGCCCCCAAGAGAGTGGGGCCCTATGCTATACTATGTTTAGCTTTTACGTAAATCCGGCACTGGACATAACTGCAAAAGTCACTATTACAATTAATTGGGGGGTTTGCTGCCCTAAAAAAAGGAGAACAGAAGAAGGAATTTGAGCAATTTGCTTTCAAGCCCCATTCTTCGACATCTGGAGAGCTTCCGAAAACAAAACGCCCCCGTTCGAAAGGCTTGGCTTGTCATCTGCAGGCTCCGCGAGACATGCCATTCTTCATATTTATTATACAAATATTGGGATGATTTAAGAGCCCGCGGGATCTTGAAAACAACTCGCTGCTGGATTTGCCCTGTGCCAGCCTTGCGGTTGGGAACAATCTGCCCCGAGAGAGGGCTACGGAGCCGGCGGTCGGATTTTTTTCCACGTCCTCAGAAAAAAGAACATCTAAAAACCAACTGCAGGTGGGAATTTGCGTCTCGGGCCCTTCCACGGCTCTCTTTGAAACTCGGGACATCGATCCGCCGAGCGAGGAAATCTTGGAGGCAAAGAACAGTTTGTTATTGGAAGCCACGGGTTCGGAGGAATTGAAGAAGCTTCCTTATACGGAGTGGGAGCCATTGGTTCATCTAACTCAGTATTGTCAACACAGGCCGGCAGCAGCTCTGCAGGGTTTCAAAAAGGGGTCCTTTTCGCAGACCAGGGCACAGGTGCCGCTGGGGAATGGATCTTGGGCTCCCTGTGTGCCGCAGAGGTTGGCTCGCCACCTGTTCGGATGCTTTAGTCGACATTCCTGCTTTGCAAGGGGTTGGACTAGATGACTCTGGGTGTCCCTTCCAAACTTTACAATTCTACGCATCGCGGCCCTCCTAGCGTTCCCATGTGTCCTCATTTCCAGGGGTAAAATCTGAGACAAATTGCATCAGAACGGATAGGTGTTGGTCTGCTGTAGTCGAAACAAAATAACCCCCCCCCCCCCTTCAGCAGCACCTTAGAGACCAACTAGTTTGTTCTTGGTATGAGCTTTTGTGTGCATGCACTTCTTCAGATACCAGATTCTTCAGTATTGGTGGGGGTGGAATAAGACATCCCTATTTTCAAAGGATGTGGGTGGCGCTGTGGGTTAAACCACTGAGCCTAGGGCTTGCCGATCAGAAGGTCGGCGGTTCGAATCCCTGCAACGGGGTGAGCTCCCGTTGCTCGGTCCCTGCTCCTGCCCACCTAGCAGTTCGAAAGCACGAAGTGCAAGTAGATAAATAGGTACCGCTCTGGCGGGAAGGTAAACGGCGTTTCCGTGTGCTGCTCTGGTTCGCCAGAAGCAGCTTAGTCCTGCTGGCCACATGACCCGGAAGCTGTACGCCGGCTCCCTCGGCCAGTAAAGCGAGATGAGCGCCGCAACCCCAGAGTCGTCCGCGACTGGACCTAATGGTCAGGGGTCCTTACCTTTACCTTTATTTTCAAGGGAGAAATGTTGGAGGGATGGAATAGGAGAGTTTGCAGTTATGCGACCCCCAAAACCAAGGAGAAAAGTAACTGTACAAGGAGACATCTGAAGGCAGCCTTGAATAGGGATTTTTAAAAAAAACTTGTTTAATGTTTTATTATGTTTTTATATATGTTGGAAGCCGCCCAGAGTGGCTGGGGCAACCCAGTCGGATGGATGGGGTATAAATAATAGAATCGTAGAATTGTAGGAATGGAAGGGCCCCTCAGGGGTCATCCAGTCCAACCCCCTGCAATGCAGGAAACTCTGCTAAAGCATTCATGACAAATGGCCATCCAACCTCTGCTTAAAAACCTCCAAGGAAGGTGGGATATACATATATTATTATTAATATTATTATTATTATGGAATAGGAGGATAAAGCCCAACTTTTATCCTTTGCCGGCTCATCCTACCTTCTCTGTTCGCCAGAAGCGGCTTAGTCCTGCTGGCCACATGACCCGGAAGCTGTACGCCGGCCCCTCGGCCAGTAAAGCGAGATGAGCGCCGCAACCCCAGAATCGTCCGCAACTGGACCTAACGGCCAGGGGTACCTTTACCTTTACCTTTAAGCCAGGCATAGGCAAACTCCGGCCCTCCAGCTGTTTTCGAACTACAATTCCCATCATCCCTAGCTAACAGGACCCATGGTCAAAGATGATGGGAATTGTAGTCTCAAAACATCTGGAGGGCCAGAGTTTGCCTGTGCCTGCCCTAAGCTCCTGAAGGTAATGGGGCCCTTTCTATGTCCAGCTGTCCTTTGTCAACAACAAATTGTCGCTGTTTTTTGTGTTGAATATATGCTATATGGTAATTTCTCTCCCTCTCATGTACACCCCCCCCCCCAAAAAAACTCCTGTGGAATTTCTGAAACCGGCCGGGAATTTTAAGAAACACAAACCGCCTCTCATAACAGGGCCTTCGTGTCCTGGCGGAGGGGAGCCAGGATGCGAGCCGTTAAAAAAACCTCGCTGCTTCTTCTTCCTAGACATTTTCACAGCTCGTTTCCTCCTGAAGGAGCTCTTTGTCTCCGGGAATTTGATGGTTTGTCCAGAGGGGAAGCTCGCCTGACACGCTTTGGCCAGACAGGCAGGCAGAAATGGAATCCGCGGGCGTGATTTGAGGGAGGAGGTTACAGCGGTGCTATTTTAACGCATCAAGACAGGAACGCGAGGCTCCAATCTCTCCGGCATATCCCGTGAGACGTGGTATAATTCTTCCGCAGAGACGTGTTGTTTCGAATTCGGGTCCTGCATCTCAGCGGGTTGGGCTAGATGACCGTTGAGGGTCCCTTCCGACTCTACAATTCTACCACCAAAACCCGAATCGGCAACTAACCCTGAAATTGTCCGCTATGCATTCAAAACAGGGTCGTGGCTTCCCTCCATAAAAAAATCCTGGGAGCTTTAGTTTGTTCTGGATGCTGAGAGTCGTTCGGAAACCCGACCCCATTCCCCTCGTGGAGCTACAATTCCCAGAGTTCCCAGGCGCAGCAGAAAGGCAGCTTCCTATCCAAGCCAGCTCTCCATTCACAGCCTTGAGGACTAGAATCTTGCTAGGCAAAGCATCGGCTTTGCACATAGCTGTCAACTTTCGGATTTGAAAATAAGGGATTTTTTCAAACTTTCGGATTTGAAAATAAGGGATGCCGCGAGGGCGGTGCAATGGCACCAAGTAGCCTCGCCACCCTGCGCTCCAGAGGCTGCGCTCGAACGGGAGAGCGAAAGAGCGAGCACGTAGACGGCAGGCAGGTTGTCTGTTTGGTTGGGCATGAGGGTTTGGCTGCACAAGGCATGCAAGCTCCGCCCCCAGTCGGTCTCAGACTCCTTATTGGCAGCCCAGCAACGCAGCTGAGGAGCCTCCCTGGCCGGCAGGGAGGGAGAGGAGCTGCTTCCTTGGAAATCCGGGGAATTGAAGGGATATCAACAATCCGGGATAGCAGCAGGAAACGGCATTGGAATAAGGGAGTTTCCCACCAAAAAAAGGGAAGGTTGACAGCTATGGCTTTGCACATAAGATGCCCGGGGTTCGATCTAGCATCTCCGGGCTGGAACCAGAAAGGCACGCAAAGCTCAGACCCCCCCGGGGAGCGGCTGCCAGCCAGTGTTGCAGACCAAAGGTCCATTTCCTAGGTCCCTGCGTTCCCTATCGTTCCGCCCCAAGCACGGTTTTTCTGGGCCAATTCCCCTGCGCTTGGGGTCACCAGCAGCTCTCTCCGTGGCGCTTGAGGATGTGGAGGGAAGGCAAAGCGAAGGCCTTGCTTGTGTTGGCCCCCGTCCACCGCTAATGCCAGACATGGCTCCCCCATCCTACCCTGCGTGGATGGAGATGGCGGAAAGGAACAGGATGGGAGGGCGCCGATCTTAGCGTGCCCCCTAATTTGGGGTGTACACTCTTCCCTTTGATGCTTTTGAATTCTGGTGCTGGAGGAGACTCTGGAGAGTCCCATGGACTGCAAGAAGATCCAACCGCTCCATTCTGAAGGAAATCAGCCCTGAGTGCTCACTGGAAGGACAGATCCTGAAGCTGAGGCTCCAAGACTTTGGCCACCTCCTGAGAAGAGAAGACTCCCTGGAAAAGACCCTGATGTTGGGAAAGAAGGAGGGCACAAGGAGAAGGGGACGACAGAGGACGAGATGGTGGGACAGTGTTCTCGAAGCCACCAACATGAGTCTGACCAAACTGCGGGAGGCAGTGGAAGACAGGAGGGCCTGGCGTGCTCTGGTCCAGGGGGTCACGAAGAGTCGGACACGACTAAACGACTAAACAACAACAAAAGGCAGATAGATAGATAGATAGATAGATAGATAGATAGATAGATAGATAGATGATAGATAGATAGATAGATAGATAGATAGATAGATAGATAAGAGAGAGAGAGAGAGAGAGAGAGAGAGAGAGAGAGAGAGAGAGAGAGAGAGAGAGATAGGCAGTGGAAGACAGGAGTGCCTGGCATGCTCTGGTCCAGGGGGTCACGAAGAGTAGGGCATGACTAAAGGACTAAACGACTAAACGACAAACAGCAATCTTCTGGAGCTCACAGCGAGAAATTGGGGCCGCCCCCGGAAAGGCCCAGAGACCTCCTGCTTTCCTCTTTCCCAACCTGCGTTTCTCATCAGCCACTCCTGGAGCCGCAAAGCAGGGCAAGGAAACAAACAGAAAGCAGAGAGGCAGAGAGAAAACCACAGGGCGCCCCAGAGGCTCGGGCCGCTCGTAAAACCTGACCGGACTCCGAGACGGGCGAGGGCACGTTCCTTCGTCGCTAAGTCAGCCTTGGCTACGGAAAATGTTCCCTGGAACAGGGAAGGTCCCTGGGTTATCCTTGCCGCCGGGAAAGAGTTTTACCCTACGGGGAAGGATGCCGCTAGGCCTATCTCGGCGCCTGCCCCCTCCAGTGTGGTGTAGTGGTTAAGAGAGGTAGACTCGTAATCTGGTGAACCGTGTTCGCGTCTCCCCTCCTCCACATGCAAAATTAAAACCTTTTGCGTTCAGCAAACATGGAGACGTTACTGGCATACCAGAAGCCGGACTAGAATCAGCAAGGCTTTTCTTTCTGCCCTTCAGTAATACAGTGGTGGCAGGTGGCGCTGTGGGTTAAACCACAGAGCCTAGGGCTTGCCGATCAGAAGGTCGGGGGTTCGAATCCCCGCGACGGGGTGAGCTCCCGTTGCTCGGTCCCTGCTCCTGCCCACCTAGCAGTTCGAAAGCACGGCAAAGTGCAAGGAGATCAATAGGTACCGCTCCGGCGGGAAGGTAAACGGCGTTTCCGTGCACTGCTCTGGTTCGCCAGAAGCGGCTTAGTCCTGCTGGCCACATGACCTGGAAGCTGTACGCCGGCTCCCTCGGCCAGTAAAGCGAGATGAGCGCCGCAACCCCAGAGTCGGTCACGACTGGACCTAACGGTCAGGGGTCCCTTTACCTTTACCTTACCTGGAAACGCCGTTCAGGATCGAACCAGGGACATTCAGGCGTTCCCCGGCTAAGCTACAACCTTCCTGAACGAGGACCCCTGTGAGCTGTGTCCTTAAAATGTTTTCCTCGTCTTCTAGTTCCCTCTTCGGCAAACTCGCCAACTGGACGCTTTGAAAACCAGTCTTGCTTCTCCCGGAGCGTTTGATGTTGCCGTTGTGCGTTCCAAGAATGTTTGGGAACGGATCCTGGCTCACTGGAGACGTGCTGGGCTTTGCAAAAAAGGCTCCATCCCTTCACCCGTCATATATAACGTTTCGACGCTTGGCCCGAGCGGCTGCCCGCTCTGTTGCGTCTCGCGAGGCTCAGGAGGGTTGCGGTCCTCTGGCTGGGAGACAGACGGACATCCATAATTTCCACCCCTTCCCTTTGGCAAGGCCTTGCCCCTCGTATACTTTAATGTCTCATTTTTGCTGAGAGCACAAATCTCCGTACATAAAGACCCAGCGTAGGAGGGAAAGGGAGCCCTGGGCCAACGCACATACCTGAAACATCTGGATGCAGGCGGGCAATCTCTGAAGTAGGGGTGTAGGAAGTGGGGGGCGGAGGGCGGGCCGCCCCAGGTTCCATCATGGAGGGGGTGACAAATTATCAAGGAACAATTACTGCCCCACTAGGGCGGTTCATTAAAAAAACGGTTTTGTTTTTTAAAATGCCTGCTCCAAAGGTCTTATCTTACTACACTAGGGATTATATAGCTATATATGAAATTTCATGCCTATCAGTTAATATCTTGACCCTCCTCCACGAAAATAGCTGTTTACTTGGCCGTTTTCTTATGTCGTGAAGGCTGAAATCTCAATTCAGTGGAGCACTTACTGCTCCCAACTCTAATCCTGCGGAAAGCCGTCTAATTAGACTTTAATTGGATTTTGGCATGTTTTTAGGAGGCAATTTAATTATTGTTTGATTTTATATCAATGTTATGTATCTGATGATAGCCGCCCCGAGCCCGACTTCGGCAGGGGAGGGCGGGATATAAATAAAAGTTCATTATTACTTATTATTATTCCTATGTAAGAAAATATGAAATAACGTAAAACCATTTTTGCAGGCAAAAATAAAATAAAATATATCAATGGGGGGGGGGTGACAAGAAATTTTCCGCACCGGGTACCACCTGATCTTCCTACGCCTCTGCTCTAAAACATCTTTCTCTCCCAGCCCCCTGAGCCATGGGGAAGATGCTAAAAAAATGTAGCATAAACACCAACAATTGGGAAACAAAATAGGCAGGGACTTATGTTGTGCAAAATGAACCATGGAAAGAGAAGAAGGGAAATCGTTGGTACTTTACGATTGTTTAAATGAATATTCTAAAATGCAAAACAGGAAATTTAATAAAAATTATAGGGGGGAAAGAAAAGTACGTAGAGTTGAAAGAGGATGCGGAGAGAGAGAAAACGCCACACTTCCAACTCCATGGTTTTTGTGTGTGTGATGAAGGCAGTTGCAGCTTTGTGCAGGACAAAAATAAACTCAGTGCTGTGTTTTCAATCAGCGCTGGATTTGTGTATAAGCTAAGCAAGCTTTGGCTTAGGGTCCCACTCTCTTGGGGGCCCCCCAAAAAAAATTAAAGGAAAAAAACTGGATGTACATTTCCAAAATATAAGATAAAAAACAAATAAAATAAAAACTACCAGTACATACAGCGTTTTGTGTTGGGTTGGCTCCTATGATGTAGGCCTGCTAGCCTGCTCCCTAAAATATCCCTGGTTTGCTCCTTTCTATATATAGGGTGCCTAAATTATTTATGTGCAAATGGCTTTAGATACCTATTAGGTCCATAAATTGTAAGTCAGGGGTGTCAAACTCAAATTCATCGGGGGCCGCATCAGCAGTTTGGTCACCCTCAAAGGGCCGGTTGTATCTGTAGGACTATGTGTCCACTCTTTATTATCATAAATTATTGTCACTGCATTCAATTATTACTGTTTTTTGTAATAATGTAAGTAATAACTAGCTCTGAAAGCAGAAACATAGTCAGAATAATGGCAAGTAGATATTCAAATGTACAATTATTGTACAATTTATTGAAAAATGATTTTTGGTAACAGACAGTAATTTTTTTTTTTAAACATACAAAATATTGAGGGGGCTGGGCCCCTGCAAAATGGATGGGCATTGCCATTAAAATCAATGGTTGGTGTGTGCGAGCCGCATCTTGTGATTATGCAGGGTGGGGTTTACCTGAGCCGCCCCCCCTCCTATTTTACTCAATTTGGCACCCCTGCTAGAGCTCCTTCTCAAGGATTCTGGGTTGGCGGAGAGGAAAAGCGTGTGTGTGTGTGTGTGTGTGTGTGTGTGTGTGTGTGTGTGTGTGTATGGGAAAGCTAGGTGACCTGCCTCTTTGCAAAATCCCCGATGGCTGCACCTGCGAAAAAAGAGAGGCTCCCCATGCAGACGGCGGAGGCAGCAGCAGCACACCTGCCAGGACCTCCAGGTGCGCCCTTGAGGCCACCTCGCAGCGATGGGGGAGCCGGGTTGGTCCACTGCATATAAGCGCCGCTTTACTCATTCCTAGGGTCGCCCTGCGAAATAATGGTTGTGCTGATGAGAAAAGTGTGTGTGTTTGGGGGGGAGTGCACCGGCCAAGGGTGCACAAAGAAGAATCGCCGTCCACAATTAATAAATCGCAGGTCGTATCAGCTCATCATCCGGCATCTCCCTCCCTCTCTTAAAAGTCTGCATGGGCGCTTATGTCAATTGGTTTTCTCTCCCTAGCTTAGATTTTCCCAAGCGAGCAAAAGAGAGATCTCCACCACCCCGCCCTGCACCGTAGCCTCTTTCCTGCGATCTTCTGCCCAAGATCCCTAAATCCAAAAGTGAAAGATCGCTCCAAACTTCTTCTTTTGCGGCGCCCGGGAGATGTTGAAAGGGGGGGGTGAGTTGCGCGGGGAGGGCGAGCGAGAGGAGAGCGAGAGGGAGAAGCCGCCCTTGCGCATGTGCGAAGGTGTCCAAACTGACAATGCTGGAGAAGATAGCAAGCTTTGGGGTTGGGAGAGAGAGAGAGAAACAGAGTGAGTGAGAAAGAGAGAAAGAAAAGAGTGGGGGAAGCAGGAAGGGTGGGGAAAACGGAGAGAAAGAGAGAGAGGGGGGAAAGCCCCTCCATTGATTTCCCTCCCCACCCCCCACCCCGACCCCAGATATCCCCCCCACCCCAAGCAACCATCCAAGCAACGTCCGTGGGATTTGGCAGCAATGCGATCCAAAGGCAGAGCGAGGAAACTGGCCGCAAGTAGGTGCAATCGCTCTTTCTGTTGCGCGCTCCCTTCTCTGCCCTGCTAGGCGTCCGGGAAAGATGTGGGTCCGTGGGGTGGGATGGAGAGGGCTCCGCTCTGGGTGGAGGGGCGGGGAGGGTGGGGGTCAGCCACTGGCCCCACAGATCCGGCCCGCCCCCGGCGCAGAACTGGCGCCCGAGAGCCTCAGCTGCCCAACGTCCATCCACCTCGCGGCTGGTTTAAAGAGAGAGAGATGGTTGCGCGGCGGGCAGCGGCACGTTGGGTTTCTCTCCTCTCTCTTTTCTCCCCACTTCCTCGCCTCCGACACGGGGAGCATGGGGGGGGAGGGGAGAAGTCCCGGCTCTGCTCCCTGGCTTGGCTTGGCTGTGCCCGGCGCTGTTTGTGTGTTTGTCTGCCGGGGTGGCGGCGAGAGAGAGAGGGAGGGAGGGGGGCGGGGAAGGATCGCTGGTGAACTTCAGCCGAGGCGGCGAAAGAGTTGAGGAAAAGTTCAGCCGCGCCGAAGAAGAGCGCTGCAAGTTGCTCGCTCGCTCCGGCGAGGGAGGGAGGGAGCCAGAGAGTGAGGCTGCAAGGACGTGGAGCGCCCCTAGTGGGCTCTGTGAAATAAACTTTAAAAACAAGCGCGTGGGGAAGGGAAGGAGGGGAGGCCGCAAAAGCAGGAGGAGGAGGAGGCGGTGGTGGCAACCTGCAGCCCAGGAGTTGGAGCAAGGCTGGCGGCCGGCGGAGGCTACGCGGGCCACATGACGAGGTCTGGCGGGCCGCATTTGGCCCCCGGGCCTTGTGTTTGACACCTGTGTTGTAAGTCATGGGCCCTGCCTGCTAGCCTGCTCCCTCAAATATCACTGGTTTGCTCCTTTCTATATATAGGGTGCCTACATTCTGCATGGACTGGTTGCATGGCCACATGGGCAAATAGCTTTAGTAAGTAAAGGACCCCTGGATGGTTAAGTCCAATCAAAGACAACTCTGGGGTTGTGGCGCTCATCTCGCTTTCAGACCAAGGGAGCCGGCGTTTGTCCGCAGGCAGCTTTCCAGGTCATGTGACCAGCAGGACTAAACCGCATCAGGCGCAACGGGACACCGTGATTGAAACCAGAGTACACAGAAATGCCGTTTACCTTCCCGCCGCAGTGGTACCTATTTATCTACTTGCACTGGCGTGCTTTCGAACTGCTAGGTTGGCAGGAGCAGGGACCGAGTAACGGGAGCTCACCCCGTCGCAGGGATTCGAACCACCGACCTTCTGATCGGCAAGCCCTAGGCTCTGTGGTTTAAACCCACAGCGCCACCCGCGTCCCTAAATGGCTTTAGATACCTATTAGGTCCATAAGTTACTATATAGCATATATTCAACACAAAAAAAACAGCGGCCGTTTGTTTTGACAAAGGACAGCTGGACATATAAAGGGCGCCATTACCTTCAGGAGCTTAAAGTAAAGGTAAAGGGACCCCTGACCATTAGGTCCAGTTGTGACCGACTCTGGGGTTGCGGCGCTCATCTCGCTTTACTGGCCGAGGGAGCCGGCGTCCAGCTTCCGGGTCTTGTGGCCAGCAGGACTAAGCCGCTTCTGGCGAACCAGAGCAGCGCACGGAAACGCCGTTTACCTTCCCGCCGGAGCAGTACCTATTGATCTACTTGCACTTTGACGTGCTTTCGAACTGCTAGGTGGGCAGGAGCAGGGACCGAGCAACGGGAGCTCACCCCCGTCGCGGGGATTCAAACCGCCGACCTTCCGATTGGCAAGCCTAGTGGGGGTGTGTGGAAGTGAAATCAGACACAGGACCACAGCGCTGGTGAAAACACAGTCATATATTTTGGCAATAAATAACGCACCTCCTTTACATATATATAAAGTTGCTGTTTATGTGAACCACAGCAAAAGAGCTGTTCGGCAGTGGGATTTGCTGCCAAGGAGTGTGGTGGAGTCTCCTTCTTTGGAGGTCTTTAAGCAGAGGCTTGACAGCCACCTGTCAGGAATGCTTGGATGGTGTTCCTGCTTGGCAGGGGGTTGGACTGGATGGCCCTTGGGGTCTCTTCCAACTCTAGGATTCTATGATTCTATCTAGTCCTCATGAAGAAGCTGGCCTCAACTTCCATTCCTGAATTGCAATGGGTTTGGTAGTCCCTCCCAGCAATACAATTCTATGATTCTGTGTCAAAAAAAGGGGGGATCTGGGTGGCCGCAAGGCTATATAGATATCCCCCAGGGGTTTCAGAGTTTTAAATTACCGGTCAGCGTAAGAACATCAGAAGAGCCCTGGATCAAACCCATCTCGTCGGACATCTTGCTCTCAAGTCAGATATCCCCAAATACCGACATGAGTTCAACACCACCCTCCCCACTGCAAGCGAATGAGGCGATGACAAGGCTTTCAAGTTTGTTTGCGACACGTTAACATCGAGGGAGGTTGGAGGAGGAGGAAAGCGATCGAGGAGAGGCTGGGTACACCTCCCCTTTCCTTTGATGGGGTTCCTGCTTCACACTAGCGGTTTACCTCTCTTTCAAATCAGAACCAGTGAAGGCGGTGAAGGTCCTGTGTGAGTGCCTGGAGGCGGTTGGAGGATGGATGGTGGCTAGCAGATTGAGGTTGAATCCTTACAAGACAGAAGTACTGTTTTTGGGGGACAGGGTGCAAGCGGGTGTGGGGGACTCCCCGGTCCTGAACGGGGTAACTGTGCCCCCGAAGGACCAGGTGCGCAGCCTGGGAGTCATTTTGGACTCACAGCTGTCCATGGAGGCGCAGGTCAATTCTGTGTCCAGGGCAGCTCCATCTGGTACGCAGGATGAGACCCTACCTGCCCGCGGACTGTCTCACCAGAGTGGTGCATGCTCTGGTTATTTCCCGCTTGGACTACTGCCATGCGCTCTCCGTGGGGCTACCTTTGAAGGTGACCCGGAAACTGCAATTAATCCAGAATGCGGCAGCTAGACTGGTGACTGGGAGTGGCCGCCGGGACCACATAACACCGGTCCTGAAAGACCTACATTGGCTCCCAGTACGTTTCCGAGCACAATTCAAAGTGTTGGTGCTGACCTTGAAAGCCCTAAACCAGTGTTTCTCAACCTTTTCTGGGCAACGGCACACTTGTTTTATGAAAAAAATCTCGCGGCACACCACCCACAAAATGGCGGCGGCAACGTCGCTATGGTAACGGAAATCACGGAGTTATGCGCCCAAAGCAGCCCCACTGGTATGAAAAGCCCGCCCCTGGGACTGTGAAAGAAAACCCGAAAGGAAAGACTTAGCTGATCCCAGGCAGCGAGTGAGGACGGCGAGTGGAGCCGGGGAGGCTTCTCAGCTGGCTGGCTGGCGGTTGGAGCGCTCGCAGAGCGCTCCTCCTTAGGGTGGTGGCCATTTTGACCGGGTGGCTACCGGCAGCCCTCGCGTCTCCTTCCTCTGACTTCCTATTGGTCCCTGGCAACCAATCAGATTCGGCGGCAAGCTCCCAGCTTGCGCATGCGCGGTAGAGCCCGGCAGCTTCTCCGCGGTGCCTCTTCTCGGCGGTGGCTTTCTGCGCTCCCTTTCCCCCACTGGAGCCGCTGCTACGCATTTGCGGCGTGGGTCCCTAACGGTTTTCCCGCGGCACACCAGCCGACGTCTCGCGGCACAGTACTGTGCCGCGGAACACCGGTTGACAAAACGCTGCCCTAAACGGCCTCGGTCCTATATCCCTGAAGGAGCATCTCCACCCCCACCGGTCAGCCCGGACACTGAGATCCAGCGCCGAGGGCCTTCTGGCGGTTCCCTCCCTGTGAGAAGCGAGGTTGCAGGGAACCAGGCAGAGGACCTTCTCGGTGGTGGCGCCCGCCCCTGTGGAACGCCCTCCCAGCAGAGGTCAAAGAGATAAACAACTATCTGACATTCAGAAAATACCTGAAGGCAGCCCTGTTTAGGGAAGTTTTTAACCTGTGATATTTTAATGTATTTTAATATCTGTTGGAGGCCGCCCAGAGTGGCTGGGGGGACCCAGCCAGATGGGCGGGGTACAAATAAAAATTATTATTATTATTATTATTATTATTATTATTATTATTATACTACATAGGGGCGATTCTTTGCAATCTGGTGTGCATTCAGCTGGCTAAAGCTGAACCCCGGCAGCCAGGAGTCAACGCCATTAAGCCTGGGGCGGATCAGTCCGAGGAAACAACGAATCGGGTGGCAGTTACGCCAATCTTAATCAACCGTGTATTGTGCTATATATACACTGTTGCCCTTTCCTGTGTGCGAATAATGATTGACCCTGCTGCCTATATTTTGGGGACCCTCCTTGGGGGCGTGGCTTTCTATCCATGGGTGTGGCTTTCCATGGGGGGTGTGGCTATCCCTGTGTGTACGGTTTCCTTGGGGAGGGTGGCTATTCCTGGGCGGCGGCCACAACTATGCCACTCTCCTTGGGAGCAGGGATACGGGGGTGGGGAAGCTATCAGGATGAGCCCCTGCCCTTCACAATTTACCGTTACACCCTTGGGGGAGACCACAGGCAGGGCATGGGTGAAGGAATCGACACTGGGGAGTTACGGCAGGCGTGAGGCCAGGAGATTGTGTTTATATCCTCACTCAGTGTGAGAGAGATGAGGAACATGCCAGTGTCATGTGAAGATGACCCGTCCGTTCTCTTCTTTGCTCACTGTCCGGTCTGTGAAGCACCCACCCTCCCCCTGCGGCTGGGGGTCCGGCGGGCCTGCGCCGCATACACGGTCCGCAACCCCGCCGGGTACGCCACCACCTGAGAAGCTCCCCGCAGCTGTTCGTTGCCTGCCATCTCCCGCCGGATCTCCGTCAGCGTCTGGGCGGGGGCTTCCAGCAGGCGCTGGAAGAAGCTCTTGCGCCCCACCGGCCGCTCCTGGCAATAGAAGGTGACCGCCGTCCCCCGCTCCGATTTCATCTCCCGCGAGAACCCGTCCGAGGTGCCGTCAAAGCAGCGGCCGATGGCGATCTCCTTGGCCAGGCGCGGGTTCTGGTCGGTCACAGTGTAGATGCCATAGTTGTGCCCCAGCGGGTCCACGGGAGCCAGCATGGCGAAGGCCGAGGTGTCGTTGTTCTCCAGGACGGGCGGGTGGCGGCCGAGGTACTCCCTCAGGTAGCTGTTGACCGCAGTGCGACGGCAGCTCCCCTGCGGGATGACGGACACCAAAGTCCTGTCGACAAGTCCCTGGTCGAACAGCATCCCGCTGCACTTGAACTCGACGCAAGCCGCCGACGTGTTATACGTCTCGAGGTCCCGGACGCTCTGAGAGTCCCGCAGGCCGTAAAGTTGCCCCCGAGTCCTGGGGTGACTGCCCCCCACGTTCCGAGACCGGACCATGTATGGTTGAGGCCCGTTGATCTTCACCTTGATGTAGCATGCCCGGAACTCTTGAGGGTTGGGCCACCACGAGAGGTAGTCCCCGGTCCACGACGTCAGGTCGCTCTCCTTGAACGGCACCACGTTGTACTCATACTTGTCCACTTCCACCCGGTAGAACCGGAAGTGGTTTGCTGTGACGGGAGCCTGGTCGCAATCCCTCAGGCTCCGGTACGGGTAGATGGGCCCATTGGTCTCGTCGATGTTGTTCTGGTTGGGCTTGGCGAGGTTGATCTTGAAAGCTGTCTTCTTGAGGGCTGGGTCCTCATGGTCGGAGCGCCGGTAGCCCAGCTTGTTGAGGTACGGCTGAGAAACGCCCACGGCGCGAGGGTCGAGCTTCGGGCTGGAGGCCACGGCCTCCAGCTCCTCCCCACCCATGGTGGCGGTGACGTAGGCCGTGTAGGCATCGGCCTGCTGGCCGTCGCAGAACGCAGGAAGGCACGCGCCGTTGCGACCTGTCACCACGCTGTCAAAGCGGCCCCAGGCCTGAGGGTTGGACGGAAAGCCAGGCCGGGGCTCGAGGTTCACCAGGGTGACCACCACTCCCTCCAGCTGTTCGTTGGGGTTGAGCTTCTCGTTGATGTAGGCTCGGACCTTGACGAAGCAGCGGCGGTTCTCTGGCACGTCCAGGTTGAACAGCCGCCTTTCGCGGATTTCCAGGTTGCCAACCAGGAAGGCCCTCTCCTCGCGCTTGCGGCGCCCTGCCGTGGCCCGCTGAAAGGAGGCCTCTTCTTCCCACAGGCCTGTCACGGGGTTGAGGGACCAGAGCTTCATTTTCTGGACGTGCCCCGGCATCTTAATGAGCTCGGCGTCCATCTTTACCTCCACGCTCCTAGCCTCTAATCCCTGGTTGCTGCCCTCTTCCCGGAAGTCCAGGGAAAACATGCCGTAAGTCCGGAGGGGGAAGAGATCGCCTTCGGCGTTGACGAAATTCAAGTCGCTGGAGGCGGCGTTCACTGTGGCAAAGTCCCGTGGATCGACGAAGGTGACGCTGGCCCGTACGGTCCCGTTGTAGGGTTCCCCGTCGGACCTGAAGAAAGATCCCGAGGGGATGACGATCTCCCCGACGGGGTCTTCGCCAGCCACTTCTCCGAGCTGGATGACGTTGGTCTCCAAAGCTTCCAAGTCAACAGGCGCCTTCCTCCTTAACAGCTTGACGTCCTGGTAGACGGCCCCACCGCGCTGATCAAACGGGAAAACCTTGACAGCCTCGACGAATTTCTGCGTCCGGTCCACAAACTTCACCACCAGCCTCTGCGTGTCCGGTGGAACCTCGATGGTGAAGGCTCCCTTGTAACCGGTGAAGCCGATCTTCTCGGCGCCCAGGTAGATCTCACCAAAGCGTAGAGGTTCGCCGTCGTCCGCCGCCGAAGCCTTCCCGCGGACCAGCACCTTGGGCTGGGTGCAGGAGCTGCAGCCGCACTCCGCGACCACCTTGATGGGGAGGACGTACCCGATGCAACGAATTTCCCGCACTTCCATGCGGCGCGTCCCGCAGCAGTGCTCCGTGGCGTCCCGGCACTGCAGGCCGTCGGCAAGGCTGCCGGCACAGCGGGCATTGGGGCACTGGCCGACGTTGTAGAACTGGGAGCCTGTCTCCTCTTGGAGACACTCGTCGGGGAGTTTGATGAGGTATTCTTCTGGCTCGGCGGTGCAGGCTGGGACGTCTGGGTCTGAAACGAGAGAAGAAGACCCAAACAAGAGATCTGTTAGCAGCTGGTAGTGCTGCGCTGTGGCTCAAGACCAGGGCCGGGCAAGACCTGGTTTTCAACCTCGTGATATATCACCAGCTAAACCTCGTACCTAAGGGACCGCCTCTCCTGGTATGCCCCGTGTAGGACCTTAAGGTCCTCAAATAATAACATTTTTGAGGTCCCGAGCCACAAGGACACTAGGCTGGCCACAACTAGGGCCAGGGCCTTCTCAGTACTGGCCCAACTTGGTGGAACGGTCTGTCACAAGAGACCAGGGCCCTGCGGGATTTGGCATCTTTCCGCAGGGCCTGCAAGATGGAGCTGTTCTGCCTGGCCTTTGGGTTGGTTTTAGTTTAACCCTGATGTTTCATTCCTTTATGGTTTGATTGGTGGGCTACTTAAAAACGAGGCTGCATTTTAAACTTTAAATCGTATTTTAACTTGCATTTTAATTGATTGTTTTGTATGTTTTGTTGTGATTTTATGGGTGTTAGCCGCTCTGAGCCCGGTCTTGGCTGGGAAGGGCGGGGTATAAATAAAAAATTATTATTATTATTATTATTATTATTATTAAACATCGCGAGGAACCGATATACAGTGGTACCTCGGAAATCGAACAGAATCCGTTCCGGAAGTCCGTTCGACTCCCAAAGCATTAGTAAACCAAAGTGTGGCTTCTGATTGGATGTAGGAAGCTCCTGCAGCCAATCGGAAGCCCCGCTGGACATTCGGGTTCCAAATAACGTTCGCAAACCGGAACACTCAGTTCCGGATTTGCGGCGTTCGGGAGCCAAAACGTACGAATACCAAGGCATTTGGGGTCCAAGGTACGACTGTATCACAATCTGCCTCCCTCTGCCTGTATGGAGCCTGAACCTCGCCCAGCCCGAGTTTTGCCTCGGAGCAGGAACCTGAGCTCACCTATCACAGCCAACTGGGCCACGGCGGACTTGACGGAGCCGAGGTCATTGCTGGCTTTGCAGTGGTACGAGCCAGCTTGATTTGGCCGCAGGTCCCTCAGCACTAAGCTGCTGTCGTATCTGTGCACCTTGCGGTCCAGGAGGGTCCCGTTGTGGTACCTGGAGGAAGAGGGG
Organism: Darevskia nairensis; assembly: GCA_034642065.1. NCBI lineage: Eukaryota > Metazoa > Chordata > Lepidosauria > Squamata > Lacertidae > Darevskia > Darevskia nairensis. Next base: position 51,129 of record JAWWNI010000668.1, read on the forward strand.
CAACGGGGAGGAGGGAGGTCAGAGGCCGACTGAGCGATCAGGGCTGCAAACCGACAGCAAGCTCCTTTCCCTCTGTCTGCTCTCATGAGCTTGGAAGCTCTTTGACGCTCCCCGAGGAGTGAAGACAGATGCAATGAAGACAGATGCAACGAAGACAGATGCAATGAAGACAGATGCAATGAAGACAGATGCAACGAAGACAGATGCAATGAAGACAGATGCAATGAAGACAGATGCAATGAAGACAGATGCAACGAAGACAGATGCAATGAAGACAGATGCAATGAAGACAGATGCAATGAAGACAGATGCAACGAAGACAGATGCAACGAAGACAGATGCAATGAAGACAGATGCAATGAAGACAGATGCAACGAAGACAGATGCAATGAAGACAGACGTAACAAGGGTGAAAATGGGGTCGAGGGGAAGTTTCAACAATCCCGCTGTGGGGCATTCTTCTGGCTTCTGGAGGCAACCTAAATGATGTTCCTCCTCCTCCAGCAATGGGCCCCGATCCCAGTCACTTACCAGTAATACTTTGTTGGCTCTGGAACGCCCTCCGCTCTACAGCAAAACCGAACATGTTGTCCAACTGTCCTCACTTTCTCTTCCGGGTGGGACACCATGTAAGGTTTTTCTGCCGGGAAACCCAGCCAGATGGGCAGGGGGTAGAAATAAACAAATTATTATTATTATTAATATTATTATTATCCAAATGCTGCTAAAGAATCGGAGTCTGCCCTGTTACCTAGTCGATTGAGCACTAGGTCCACCAACGCCGTTTGAGAGCCGTTGGCGATCGCCGGGGCGCTTCCTTGGGCAAACCGCTCCAGCTTCGCGCTGACATTGGCCCCGCTCCCGGCGCAGATTCCGCGGACGGCGAATTGGCCGCGCTGGTTGCTCCTGGCCAGCAGGGCCAGGGGCCGGCCCTGGAGAAAGATCTGGGCGTCGGCGAGGGCCGCTCCGTTTGCGCTCCGTACGGTGCCCAGGACAGTGTGGTTGGGGCAGGTGCAGCTGGTACAGTCCTTGCTGGGGACGCCCACGTCGCAGCTGAGCTGGCAAGCTGGAAGCACAGAGCCACAGAGTTAGGAGGGACCCCCAGCGGTCATCTAGTCCAGCCCCCTGCAAGGCGGGAATCCCAATGAAAGAATTCCCCTTTGCAGGGAGCGAAGAGTACATGGCCTGACTGATGGGGAGGCAAATCTCCCCATTCTCAATTTTTCCATCTTGATTTCACATTTCCATATCTGCTTACATTTAAAAATAATAATAATAATAATAATAATAAAGTATTAATAAAAATAATAATTAAAAATAATAATTATTTTTTTTAAAAAAAAGAATCCACATGAAAATCCGTCAGTGTTTTAGTGCAATTTTCTCCTGATAATGCATGCAGTTTTACTTATTATATACTCTTTTTTTTTTTTTTTGCAAAGCAGTTGCCCGTTCTATGATGCACTTCTGTGCGCTGTTTTTATGAATATATGCATTTTCCCTGCACCCGTCCCTCCAGGATCTGCATTTTGGTGCATGTTGCTTGAATAGACAACTGCACTGCGATATTTACTGATGTGAGTGTGCTCTCGTGAGCAGAGGTAAAAGGAAGGAAGGAAGGAAGGAAGGAAGGGGGAGAGAAAGAGAGAAGGAAGGGAGGGAGAGAGAAGGAAGGAAGGAAGGAAGGAAGGAAGGAAGGGATGGTGAATTAAAGAAAGTGAGGGATGGTAGAAATAATTGAGTGATGGTGGAGGGAAATGATCTCAGAGGGAAGTAAGTAAGTGATGGTGGAAGGAAGGAAGGAAGGAAGGAAGGAAGGAAGGAAGGAAGGAAGGAAGGAAGGAAGGAAGGAAGGAAGGAAATAAGTGATGGAAGGAGGTAAGTGATGACAGAAGGAAGGAAGGAAGGAAGGAAGGAAGGAAGGAATAAGTGATGGAAGGAGGTAAGTGATGGCAGAAGGAAGGAAGGAAGGAAGGAAGGAAGGAAGGAAGGAAGGAAGGAAGGAAGGAAGGAAGGAAGGAATAAGTGATGGAAGGAGGTAAGTGATGACAGAAGGAAGGAAGGAAGGAAGGAAGGAAGGAAGGAAGGAAGGAAGGAAGGAAATAAGTGATGGAAGGAGGTAAGTGATGGCAGAAGTAAGTAAGTGAGTGATGGTGGATGGAAGGAGGCCAGTCATCAAAGACCTGAAGGAAGCGATGGTTTATGTAATGTAATTAGGTAGGTAGGTATGTTATGGTAGAAGAAATGGAGGGGGGATGATGGGGGGGATGAGAGGGAGGGAGGGAAGGAAAAGCACAGGGAGAGGATAAGGGCAGATGCTAGGATGGGGATACCTGGCCAGGTGCCAGAGGAGCAAAGAGAGAGGCCACCGGATAGAGGTTTGGTACCTGGACAGGGTGACGGGGAGCATTTCTGCACCTCCGAGGGACGCCCGGGGCAGCGGATGAGCTTGGACTTGGGGCAGCTCCGCCGACGGACCCTCTTCCCGCCGCCGCCGCAGGTCTTTGAGCAAGGGCTCCAGGCCCCCCAGCTGCTCCAATGGGGCTCTGTGTTGGTGGAAACCGCAGGATTAGAACTCACATCCACACAAAAAAAAGAGGCGCACTAAAGGGGATCTCGCACGTCTGATCGGCCAGGTGCTTGGCCTCGATCCAATATAGGCCTCCTCGGGAGTTGCTGGCTCGGGATCGCAGCTGACGTTCGTCCTACTCAGAGGAGACTCATTGACATGAGTGGATGCTGTGATATGATGAAGGGGTTGGGGATATGATCTTTGCATGTCAATTTCCTACACACAAAAATCAGCCTCAAAGTGACTTACAGGAAACAGGAATGGTTTGTTTCCAACAAATATCAAAATACATTAAAATATCACAGATTAAAAACTTCCCTAAACAGGGCTGCCTTCAGGTATTTTCTAAATGTCATGTAGTTGTTTATCTCTTTGACCTCTGCTGGGAGGGCGTTCCACAGGATGGGCGCCACCACCGAGAACGCCCTCTGCCTGGTTCCCTGTAGCTTTGCTTCTCACAGGGAGGGAACCGCCAGAAGGCCCTCGGCGCTGGATCTCAGTGTCCGGGCTAAACGATGGGGGTGGAGACGCTCCTTCAGGTCTACTGGACCGAGGCCGTTTAGGGCTTTCAAGGTCAGCACCAACACTTTGAATTGTGCTCGGAAACGTCCTGGGAGCCAATGTAGGTCTTTCAGGACCGGTGTTATATGGTCTCAGCAGCCGCTCCCAGTCCCCAGTCTAGCTGCCGCATTCTGGATTAGTCGCAGTTTCTGGGTCACCTTCTAAGGTAGCCCCACGGAGAGCGCATGGCAGTAGTCCAAGCGGGAGATAACCAGAGCATGCACCCCTCTGGAGAGACAGTCTGCGGGCAGGGAGGGTCTCATCCTGCGTACCAGACGGAGCTGCCCTGGACACAGAACTGACCTGCGCCTCCATGGACAGCTGTGAGTCCAGAATGACTCCCAGGCTGCGCACCTGGTCCTTCGGGGGCACAGTCACCCCGTTCAGGACCAGGGAGTCCCAGGGGCGTAGCAACGGGGAGGCGGGCCGCCCCGGGTTCCACCCCAGAGGGGGGGTGACACTTTTTTAAAAAAAAAAATAAAATTTTAACTTCATTGAAAAAAAGAGATAATAGACACACACACAACCCCCCACACCTCACAAAGTGGCACCATCAGAGGGGGTGACACTTTTTAATTTTTTTAATTTTTTTAATTTTTTAATTTTTTAAATTTTTTTAATTTTTTTAATTTTTTATTATTTTTTATTATTTTTTATTTTAACTTTATTGAAAAAAAAGAGATAATAGACACACACACACACACACACACAACCCACCTCACCTCACAAAGTGGCACCATCAAAGAGGGGTGACACTTTAATTTTTTTAATTTTTTAAATTTTTTTAAATTTTTATTATTATTTTTTATTTTAACTTTATTGAAAAAAATACACACACACACACACACACACACACACACAAACCCCACACCTCGCAAAGTGGCACCATCAGAGGGGGGTGACACTTTTAAATTATTTTTAATTTTTTAAAAATTAAAGTGGTGGGGGGTGACAAAAAAAAATTCCGCCCCGGGTACCACCTGGGCTTGCTACGCCTCTGGGGAGTCCCCCACGCCCGCTCGCCCCCTGTCCCCCAAAAACAGTCCTTCTGTCATGTCAAGATTCAACCTCAATCTGCTAGCCGCCATCCGTCCTCCAACCGCCTCCAGGCACTCACACAGGGGGAAACCTTCGGCTGCCGTTTTGGAAGGGCTTGAGAGGGAAGAATTGCAGAGGGGTTGCCAGAGCGTTTGTAGAGGCTGCCCTCCTTTTTCCAGGCAAAACAAGGAGGAAAAATAGGAGATCAGATGTCTCTCCCGCCTCAGCAAGAATGTTCAAAGCAGGAGTGAGAAAGTCCTTGGCCGGCGTCTCACGTCGGCGGTACTGAGGTTCATTTAAAAAAATAACTCTTGTCTATAAAAAAAACAGCAGGCCTTTAGAGGCCCTTTGGAGACCGATGACAGCATTCCTGAAATTTTTCCTCGGTGATGGGCTGACCCCATTGGGAAGAGGGGTGGGGGGACGACCTATGTCTCCGTTACCCAAACAATTGCCTCGCCTGTTCCTTGCACTTTTGCAAATTCCAAAAGGAGGTGGCGCAGACCACCCGAGCGCCCCTGTTTTCCAGGGACAGTCCCGGATTGACAGAAGCTGTCTCGGTTTCTGATTCGATCCTGAAATGTCCCGCTTTTCCTTAGGACATCCCTATTTTCATTGGAGAAATGTTGGAGGGTATGGGATGCCCCTATTTTCATTGGAGAAATGTTGGAGGGTATGGGATGCCCCTATTTTTATCGGAGAAATGTTGGAGGGTATGGGATGCCCCTATTTTCATTGGAGAAATGTTGGAGGGTATGGGATGCCCCATTTTCATTGGAGAAATGTTGGAGGGTATGGGATGCCCTTATTTTCATTGGAGAACTGTTGGAGGTTATGGGATGCCCCTATTTTCATTGGAGAAATGTTGGAGGGTATGGGATGCCCCAATTTTCATTGGAGAACTGTTGGAGGGTATGGGATGCCCTGATTTTCATCGGAGAAATGTTGGAGGGTATGGGATGCCCCTATTTTTATTGGAGAAATGTTGGAGGGTATGGGATGCCCCTATTTTCATTGGAGAAATGTTGGAGGGTATGGGATGCCCCATTTTCATTGGAGAAATGTTGGAGGGTATGGGATGCCCCTATTTTCATTGGAGAAATGTTGGAGGGTATGGGATGCCCCTATTTTTATTGGAGAAATGTTGGAGGGTGTGGGATGCCCCTATTTTCATCGGAGAAATGTTGGAGGGTGTGGTGGAAAGGCAAACACTTTATTAGCAAGGGCACGATCCACACAGACTTGGTGGGCTGTCAGGCCTAATGAGCACAGCAGCTCGTCCCCTGTAGGTCTTGCCCCATGGATCAGTTGCCAAGACTGAAAATCCCTGCCTCCCCACAGCCGTCTAAGTCCCCTACTAGGCAGGGTTTTCCCCATGCAATTGGAGACGCTACCTGCCGGAAGCCAATCTCCCCTCTGCTCATTTCATGCCGCTTCTGGTTCTGGGAGGCAAGGGGAGCAGGAAGGAGGGGGAGACCCCCCTGTTTTCTTCACTAAAATGAGCTTCCCCTCCTTTCCAGCCTCTGCTTCTGCCTCTGATTCTGGACTGCTCTCTGGCACAGACTCTCCCCGCTCACTAAGCCCTGTTCCCTCTCCATCTTCTGACACCTCCTCCTCCCAGTCTTCCCCCTCCAACCACTCATGGTCGTCCCACCACCAATCCTCCGGGCTCTGAGCCTCCTTCCCTTGGCGGCCCCCCAGCCGGTTCCTCCCCACCACCCCTCTTGCGCCCGACAACCCCCGCAACAAACGCAGCCCCGCCCAGCGGTATACCCAACACCAGGATCCGCACTCGTTACCTCGGCAAGGTTCGTTGCTGCACGCCCGACGCTCCGCGGATTTCCCTGGGCATTTGAACGGCCTCCCCAGTGCCGGAGCGGAGCTGTTCAGGCAGGTCCGGTGCCTGGTCTGGACGCCGTTCGTGCCGCAAGCCGTCCGTGAACAGGAGCTCCAGGAAGACCACGCCGACCACCTCAACCAATCCGTGGGATCTTTCAAAGCGATGCGAGGCCAGGAGAGAAGAAGGCGGAAAGGATATTTAGTGTGGGGAAAACACCTTCAAAATGCAATTGCTTTTTTTAATATGGAGTTGGGAATCCTTAATACAGGTCTCTCTATCCGGCTGTCGGAACTCAAACCTTCCTGAAGTCTCAAGTTGGAGGGTTTGAATCCCCAGGTAGGAAAGAGTGTGTTTAATTTTAATTTTTTATTTATTATGAAACTGAGCACGAAGTCTGCAAGCGTCAGCCCTGCGGGATCCAGCTGCAAATTACGGCATGCATTCTCTGGAGATGTCTCAGACTCTCTAAGCGACCCTATTTTTCAGGATTTACAGAAGCCGTCCCAGTTTCTGATGTCATCCTGGAATTTGGACCCCCCTTTCCGTTGGGACGTCCCTATTTTCATCAGAGAAACGTTGGAGGGGACTTCTCTATTTTCAGGGGAGAAACGTTGGAGGGGATGGAATAGGACGTCCCTATTTTCAGGGGAGAAACGTCGGAGGGGATGGTGTCTGCCCTCCCCTCCTCCCTCTCCCAATTAACCCCCGTCTCCAGGGCTCAGTGGGGGCCTGGTGATGTCATTAAGCACGACGCATTCTTTCTGCGGCCCAGGGTGCTTTGAAGCCCCGGCGATCATCGCAAGGTGTCACCGTGATGTCGCTGTGATTGACAGGCGAGCGGTCCCGCCTGCAAGGGCCCGGAGCCGCCCACCTTGGCGCTCTCACCTGGGGGGCAGAGGAAGCGGACGTGGTAGTTGGAGCACGTCTTGCCCCCGGGCTGCTCCTGGTTGTGGCACCGGAAGCCTTCCTGGGGGCTGTAGTGAACCACCTCTCGCACGTCTTCCGGAAGCTCCCATTCGGTCGTCCGTGCCTGGATGGCGGAGGGCTGGCCGCAGACGCGATCCGGGTAATAGAAGCGGATGGCTTGGAGGGTCTCAAAATCGCCTTCGCCTCCCGGGTGGTCCACATTGAACCACGAAGTCCACTCGCCTGCAAAGGAGATCTGGGGTTTAGCAGAGGCAGGGCAAGGGCCGGATTTAGGTTTGATGCGGCCCTCGGCTCCTGAAGGTCATGGGGTCCTTTATATGTCCAGCTGTCAACAACAAATTGTCACTATATGCTATATGGCAAATTATGGAACTAATAGGTATCTAAAGCCATTTGCACATAAAGAATTTAGGCACCCTATATATAGAAAGGAGCAAAGCAGGGATATTTGAGGGAGCAGGCGGGGCTGGGATGGATGACCCTCAGGGGTCCCATCCTCTACAACTCTATAATTCAAGAAGATGGGTGATGATGGGACCAGATTTAGGTTTGATGAGGCCCTCAGCTCCTGAAGGTCATGGGGCCCTTTCTATGTCCAGCTGTCCTTTGTCAACAACAAATTGTCACTGTTTTTTGTGTTGAATATATGCTATATGTAGTCTACAAGGAATGGAGAATTTATAAAGAGTATTTAAAAAATAATGCTAGAAAAGGGTCTCCCATGGCAGAATTAGACTGATCCTGGTACAATGTAAACATAGAAATGTAAGGAAATATAAGAAAAATACGCCAGAAACATATAACTGTGCGATGAAAATCATTTAATAAACAAAATATAGTGAGAATAATGGGAAGTCATTTTTAACAATTTTATTTCTTATAGGTTTCGAAAGTTATTATTATTTGAAGATGTATAAAAGGTAAAGAGAAGGTTAAATTGGTTAGATGAGATATGTTATTATTGGTCGGTGTTGTATGTTGTTTGTTAGTTTGTGTGTTAATTTGCCCTTTGTGTGTTTCTTTTGTTATGTTGTTTGTTTTATAAATGTTACAGTTTTTAAATAATATATATTTATATATCTATATCTATATCTATATCTATATCTATATCTATATGTATATGTATGTATGTATATGTATGTATATATATATATATATATATATATATATATATATATATATATATATATATATATATATATATAAAATGTGGTCATTTATGGACCTAATAGGTATCTCAAGCCATTTGCACATCAAAAAATATGTATTTTATCAAAGTCATTGTTGAACTAAAATACAATTAAGAAGAAGTATATTAACAGCGAAAGACAATTAAGAAGAAATATATTAACAGCGAAAGACAATTAAGAAGTATATTAATAGTGAAATAATTATTAAACTCTAACTTAAAATGAAAATACTAAAACAGATTAAAATCCGCACTAATTTTCTAAGTATCTGGGTAGGATTGTCTAAAGTTACAGCCATGTATTTAGAAGGCACCAAAAAAGAAGGCAGCAAATTCGCCCACCTGACATCAAGAGGCAGAGAGTTCCAATGTCTAGGCTCTGTGGCAAAATGTAGTAGTGGAAATTGAGCTGGAAATGTGTCAAATTAAACCAGATTTAAGGAGGAATGGGGTGCGATGGCGTGGAACAGCATAGAGACGGAACGGTCTGTTTGTTTCTTGCAAAATCTTCTCCGGCCTTCCGCCCCCCAAAAAACCCTTGGAGATAAATCCGCATTTCCGGAAGAAATTGACCTACCAACCATGCCCGCCTCAAAGCTCGTCCGAGCGCTCCCTCTCTTCTTCTGCTCCTTGGCCGGGCGCGAGTCGTTCTTCGCCGGTGGATCTGTTGGAGAATGTGCAACAGCCGTTCAAAGAGACCTGTGGAGCTGCGAGGCTTGCACCCACGATCATGTACGTTTTTGTCGCTCCCGTTCAAGAGTAGACCCACTGTTGTTTATGTATGTGACAACCAGGGCCAGATTCAGGTTTGATGAGGCCCTAAGCATGGGGCCAGCAAACTCTTTCAGCAGGGGGCCGGTCCACTGTCCCTCAGACCTTGTGGGGGGCCGGACTATATTTTGAAGGGGGGAAACGAACGAATTCCTATGCCCCACATATAACCCAGAGATGCATTTTAACTAAAAGCACACATTCTGCTCATGTAAAAACACCAGGCAGGCCCCACAAATAACCCAGCGATGCATTTTAAATAATAGGACACATTCTACTCATGTAAAAACACACTGATTCCCAGACCGTCTGCGGGCCAGATTGAGAAGGCGATTGGGCCGGATCCTGCCCCCCGGCCTTAGTTTGCCTACCCATTCCCTAAACTACTGAAGGTAATGGGGCCCTTTCTATGCCCAGCTGGTCTTTGTCCACAACAAATTGCCACTGTTTTCCGTGTTGAATATATGCTACTAGTTGAATTCAGCCCGTTGATAACGGGCTCTAGCGGGGGCGAGCGGGACCCGAGGCGCGGAGGCGGCCAGCGGCGGCGGCCGGGGCGAGGAGGTTGCGGGGCGGCGTCCTCGTCCTCCTCGCCGCCGCTGCCTCCAGGCCGGGCCGTCCGTCCTCCTCCTCCTCCTCCTCGGGGCTCCTCCGTCGAGGTGGCAGCGGCGGCGGCCCGGCAATGGCGGCGGCGCAGTTTCGCCCGGCCGGAAGTGTCTCTGCGTCGTCCCGCCCCCCTCTCCGCCCCCTCCAATCCCTGCGTCCCCGTGTGACATGCGCAGAACGCACTTCCGTGACACACGGAAAAGCAGGGACACTTCAAGATTATTATATAGGATATGGTAATTTATGGACCTCATAGGTATCTCAAGCCATTTGCGCATGTGGCCATGCAACCAGTCCATGCAGAATGTAGGCACCCTATATATAGAAAGTAATTGACTCCCCCCCCCCCATTCTTTGTACAGTGGTACCAGGGTTTGCAAACAGTCTGGGTTTGCATACGTTTCGGATTACAAACATGTGAAACTCAGAAGTGCGTATCCCGGTTTGCAAACGTTTTTGGGATTACAACCCTTCCCCCCCCCTTGCATTACGAACAAAAAATTTTTAGAGGCCCCGTTGGCAAAAGCTCGCCTTGGGTTACAACCTGTTTTGGTTTACAAACGGTCCTCCGGGACGGATTATGGTTGTAAACCAACGTACCACTGTATAAAGACTGGCCAGATGGGCGGAGTACAAATAATAAATTATTATTATTATTATTAAAGGTAAAGGAACCCCTGACCATTAGGTCCAGTCGCGGACGACTCTGGGGTTGCGGCGCTCATCTCGCTTTATTGGCTGAGAGCCGGCGTCCAGCTTCCGGGTCATGTGGCCAGCAGGACTAAGCCGCTTCTGGCGAACCAGAGCAGCGCACGGAAACGCCGTTTACCTTCCCGCCGGAGCGGGACCTATTTATCTACTTGCACTTTGACGTGCTTTTGAACTGCTAGGTGGGCAGGAGCTGGGACCGAGCAACGGGAGCTCACCCTGTCGCGGGGATTCGAACCGCCGACCTTCTGATCGGCAAGCCCTAGGCTCTGTGGTTTAACCCACAGTGCCACCCGCGTTGTATATCCTATTGTTATTTTATTGCCACGGCCGATGGGCTGACGCAAATAAAGATTCATTCATGCATGCATGCAAACACAGCAGCGGCCGGAAGACGGCACGGCGGGAGGGGGAAAAGCCACGCTGAGACGCTGCGTCCTGCTTGCCGAGGTCTTGCTGCGGTTCCTTGTCTTGAAGGTCAACGGGATTAGGATGGTGAGCTGTGCAAATGTCAGCCGGCAGAGGAAGATGGAGCAAAAACATGTGCAAAGGAAATATGAAGATTCGCGGTCCTTTCCGGCAACCCCCGAAAGCCGCCTGCTGGGTTCCCTGGTGAGGAGGGGACGGCTCAGCTGCCGGGGAACGAGTGGCATGCAGGGAATGGCTCCACGGAGCCACAGAACTGTCCGTTAGGAAGGGAACACCAAAGATCATCCAGCCCACATGGGCACAACTTTTGGAAGACGTCTGAAGGCAGTTTTTAATGTTTGGCGTTTTGCTGAGTTTCCATATCTGCTGAGTGGCTGGGGAGACCTCTTCAAGATTTTTACCGTCCCACGCTGCGTACCCTATGCAGCCTTGTGTCTGCGTACGCAGGATGAGACCCGCCCTGCGCAGCCTGGGAGTCATTTTGGACTCACAGCTGCCCATGGAGGCGCAGGTTAATTCTGTGTGCAGGGCAGCTGTCTACCAGCTCCATCTGGTACGCAGGATGAGACCCTCCCTGCCCGCAGACTGTCTGGCCAGAGTGGTGCATGCTCTGGTTATCTCCCGCTTGGACTACTGCCATGCGCTCTCCGTGGGGCTGCCTTTGAAGGTGACCCAAAAACTGCAATTAATCCAGAATGCGGCAGCCAGACTGGTGACTGGGAGCGGCCGCCGGGACCACATAACACCGGTCCTGAAAGACCTCCATTGGCTCCCAGGACGTTTCCGGGCACAATTCAAAGTTTTGGTGCTGACCTTGAAAGCCCAAAATGGCCCAGTATCCCTGAAGGAGCGTCTCCACCCCCATCGTGCATCCCGGACACTGAGGTCCAACTCTGAGGGCCTTCTGGCGGTTCCCTCACAGCGAGAAGCAAAGCTACAGGGAACTAGGCAGAGGGCCTTCTCGGTGGTGGCACCCGCCCTGTGGAACGCCCTCCCATCAGATGTCAAGGAAATAAACAACTATCTGACTTTTAGAAGACATCTGGTGTCATTTGATATATCTGGTCCCCTAGGAACATCCCTGGTTTCACTTGAGCTATGTCCTCTTGTCTGGCAATATCGCTCCATCTCCGGGAAATTGCAGTTCTAGCTTGATTATACGTCATGGACTCCAGGTATAATAAAAACTATATCCTATATAATAAAGTGCCTGTGTCCCTCCGTAGCTTTCCGTCCGTCAGTGGAATTCGGTACTGAGCATGCTCTCCACTGACGCAGGGATTGGAGGGAGCAGGGAGAGAGGTGGGAAAGGGGGTGGAGTCGCAAGGGAGAGGGAGATAGGAAAAGGGAAGAGTGACAACATGCACGAACACTCAGAGGTAAATAGTGATGGGTTCTGGGTAGGCAAAGGGCTATAAGGGAGGATAGAGGTAGGAAAAGGATAGAGGGGACAGAGGTAGAAAAGGAGTAGAGGGACCTCAGAGGTAGGAAAGGGGTAGAGGTGCCACAGTGGTAAGAAAGGGGTACATGGGCCACAGAGGTAGGAAAGGGGTAGAGGGACCTCAGTCTGCTTTTACAAATGTTTCACCACATATCTTCTAGCGCCCGTTAATTTAACGGGCTGAACGTCCACTAGTATATAATAATATATAACTAGGTTGTGGGAAATTGAACGCCAGGAACTAACAGTAGCAGCAGAGAAAACATTTCCCCGTCTTTATTTTCAACTTTCTTGGGCACATGAAACTAACCACAATGACCTTGAATTTCTGCTTAACCCCCTTGCGGGTATTTTCGCTGGCCAGGTTTAATGCAAATCCATCAAACCTCCTTTGGGGAAGGTTGTCAGGCAGGGTGGATGGAGAAAGGACTTGCCCATGTGAAGGCCACCTGGTAGAAACCCTCACACATATGGTTCTTAATTGTAAACTATATGATGATCTCCGTCAGCAGTTTCTAGATCAACTCTGCTTCCCCAAATGGAAACCAGAGTTGGAGGTCATACATTTCCTATTACTGGGGAAAGATCAGGAGCTCATAGAATCCTAGAGTTGGAAGAGACCCCAAGGGCCACCCAGTCCAACCCCCTGCCAAGCAGGAAACACCATCCAAGCATTCCTGACAGGCGGCTGTCAAGCCTCTGCTTAAAGACCTCCAAAGAAGGAGACTCCACCACACTCCTGGGCAGCAAATTCCACTGTCGAACAGCTCTTACTGTCAGGAAGTTCTTCCTAATGTTGAGGTGGAATCTTCTTTCTTGTAGTTTGAATCCATTGCTCCCTGTCCGATTCTCTGCAGCAGCAGAAAACAACCTTTCTCCCTCCTCTATATGACATCCTTTTATATATTTGAACATGGCTATCCTATCACCCCTGAACCTTCTCTTCTCCAGGCTAAACATACCCAGCTCCCTAAGCCGTTCCTCATAAGGCATCGTTTCCAGGCCTTGGACCATTTTGGTTGCCCTCCTCTGGACACGTTCCAGCTTGTCCGTATCCTTCTTGAACTGCGGTGCCCAGAACTGGACACAGTATTCCAGGTGGGGTCTGACCAGAGCGGAATACAGTGGTACTATTCCTTCCCTTGATCTAGATGCTATACTCCTATGGATGCAGCCCAGAATTGCATTGGCTTTTTGAGCTGCTGCATCACACTGTGGACTCATGTCAAGTTTGTGGTCTACCAAGACTCCTAGATCCTTTTCACATGTACTGCTCTCAAGCCAGGTGTCACCCATCCTGTATTTGTGCCTTTCATTTTTTTGGCCCAAGTGTAGTACTTTACATTTCTCACCAAGTCAGTGGCTAAATATCTCTATTTGGTTTTTTGTCGTCGAAATGCACTGCAGACGTCTGATCTCCCTGGAGACCTAGAGATGTGGCGATAGACTGCTCTGGTTTTTTTACCTCTATCTCCAGTACGTTTTTATTTCGTTTTATTCGCTATGGCAAATAAATAGTCATCTTCTCTTCTATATCCTGCATATAGGAAATTGCCGGAGGAGAGACGGAAGGGAAATAATTCAGAATAATTCCTGCATTGCACTGGGGCAAAAAGGTCAGGATGACCAGACTCGGATCAGAAGACGGGACCCTCGCGGGAGAGGCAAAGGAAATTGCACCGATATCGGAACGGAAATGCCGATTTAAACTTTGAAGGCAAACCCCCCCATCAGAAGCTCTCTGCGTGACTGAGATTTGTGCCGGGAGCAAACATGCCAACAGACCCATTTCCCCTCCCTGCAAAGTAGAGGGCATGAGACTCTTAATCCCAGGGTTGCGGGTTCGAGTCAGCCCCACTTTGGGCAAGAGATCCCTGCAAATTGCAGGGGGTTGGACTAAACGACCCTGGTGCTCCCTCCCAACTATTATATTCTATGATTTAAACCCTTTTTTAATTTAAAGAGCCAGCTAAGTTGAAGGCTCTCATCGTCACTTCCTGCAGCAAGGAGTCTCGCCGATCCGCAAACTCCGTCCATCAGTCTGTGATGAAGCTACTGCCCAAGGATTTCATCAGATGACCCCTTCCCAGTCCCAGTATTATGGGGAGGCAGAGAACTCCCCCCCCCTGCAATTCATTCATACCATATTATTATTATTATTATTATTATTATTCTTCTTCTTCTTCTTCTTCTTCTTCTTCTTCTGCCAGGGGTTAGAATAAATGACACTTGGGGTTTCTTTTAGCATTCGGATCTAGTCTGGACAGCTCAGTTGGTTAGAGCCTTGTTTCTCAGCCATATGGCCCCCCCGGAGACACCCCCCCCCCCCGATATTCCAAGGGGGCCACAGGTGAAATGATATAACTATTAAAATTATAAGTAAAGCTTCTATTTACAAGCAAAATAGCTACCTTTCTGTTGGTAGGACGGGGGGAGGAAACAAGGTCAGAAACGCGGCCACGGCCAGGGGAAAAGGTCGAGAAACACTGGGTTAAGGCACGGTTAATGCCAAGGTTTCGGGTTCGATTCCTGTACGCGACAACTCAACGACGGTATGATAAACTTATATGATAATTCCCTGCCCTTCACCCTAAGGTCCCAGGGTATATATATACAGGTGAAACTCGAAAAATTAGAATATCGTGGAAAGGTTCATTTCTTTCAGTAATTCAACTTAAAAGGTGAAACTAATAAATGAGATAGACTCATGACATGCCAAGCGAGATATGTAAAGCCTTTATTTGTTATAATTGTGATTATTATGGCGTACAGCTGATGAGAACCCCAAATTAACAATTTCAACTTTGGGGTTTTCATCAGCTGGACGCCATAATCATCACAATTATAACAAACAAAGGCTTGACATCTCTCGCTTTGCATGTCATGAGTCTATCTCATATATTAAACTCCAGTCGCTAATGAAAACAATTGCTTACATAAATGGACTTTTCCACGATATTCTAATTTTTTGAGTTTCACCTGTATATATATGGTGTTTACCTTGAGCCGCCGCGCAGCTGAAAAGCGCCAAGCACAGGAAAAGCGCCGCCTTCCGGCCCTCCATCTCTCCGGCCTCGGGTTCGAATCCCTCGCACGCTTTGTTTCCTTTTTTTTTCTCTCCCTCCTCCCAGGTTGGGACGCGCGGGAGACTCAGGGGTCCGGTGTCGTCCCTCCTCGCAGGTCGCTTTGAAACTGGAGCTGCGGTGGAAAAAGCAGGACTTTATAGGAGGCTGTTTCCCTCTCCGTCTCCCGTTGGCTCGGAGGAATTGTTGGACAGCGAAAGGCTTGACCGAAGGAAATAGGAGAACGCGGGGAATCGTGTCAAGTCGGGCAGAGCTGGAAGATTATCAGGAGGTCTTTCTTTTTTCAAATATATTATTTTATTGTTGTTGGTTTTGGGAAGCCTTCAACGGTAGCATTTGCTAGTTTAGGCTGCTAAAATTGGACCGGGTTCGGGGAGAATGACAAGAGGCAGTAAAACCAGCAATGATCTCATGTCTTCCTCGTTCCAGAGGTTTCATTATAGCTGTGCCTTGAGAACCGTGTTCTTTTGAAGCCAGCAGTTTGTCGCTGTTTATTACAGACCCCTGTTTTTGACACGGGTCGGGTTTTTATTATGATGATTCTTTGCAGCCAGCCGTGGGATGCCTCACTGAAATCAAATAGCAAGGTTGCAAGGTAGACCACAAACTTGACATGAGTCCACAGTGTGATGGAGCAGCTAAAAAAGCCCATGCAATTCTGGGCTGCATCCATAGGAGTATAGCATCTAGATCAAGGGAAGGAATAGTACCACTGTATTCCGCTCTGGTCAGACCCCACCTGGAATACTGTGCCCAATTCTGGGCACCACAATTCAAGAAGGATACTGACAAGCTGGAACGTGTCCAGAGGAGGGCAACCAAAATGGTCCAAGGCCTGGAAACGATGCCTTATGAGGAACGGCTTAGGGAGCTGGGTATGTTTAGCCTGGAGAAGAGAAGGTTAAGGGGTGATATGATAGCCATGTTCAAATATATAAAAGGATGTCATATAGAGGAGGGAGAAAGGTTGTTTTCTGCTGCTCCTGAGAAGCGGACACGGAGCAATGGATTCAAACTACAAGAAAGAAGATTCCACCTCAACATTAGGAAGAACTTCCTGACAGTAAGAGCTGTTCGACAGTGGGATTTGCTGCCAAGGAGGGTGGTGGAGTCTCCTTCTTTGGAGGTCTTTAAGCAGAGGCTTGACAGCCACCTGTCAGGAATGCTTGGATGGTGTTTCCTGCTTGGCAGGAGGTTGGACTGGATGGCCCTTGGGGTCTCTTCCAACTCTAGGATTCTAGGATTCTAAGGACTCAGGCCAGGACGGCAATAAACCATAATGGAGTTAAAAATCATCGCAACTGGAATTTGTGTCATGCTTGAAACAACTAAAATAGAAGACATTATTGTTTATTGCCGTCCTGGCCTGAGTCCTTGAAATCTTGCTATTTGATTTCATGGAATGCCTTCATAGCAAAGTTGCAAAAGAGAATGCTGTGTGATTACTATCATCATAATAATATTATTATAATAATTTATTATTTGTACCCCACCGGCCGGCCGGGTTTCCCCAGCCACTCTGGGCAGCTCCCAACAGAATAAAACATCAAACATTAAAAACTTCCCTAAACAGGGCTGCCTTCAGATGTCTTCTAAAAGTCAGGTAGTTGTTTATTTCCTTGACACCTGATGGGAGGGTGTGCCACAGGGCGGGCGCCACCACCGAGAAGGCCCTCCGCCTGGTTCCCTGTAACCTCGCTTCTCGCAGGGAGGGAACCACCAGAAGGCCCTCGGGAAATGGACCCCGGTGTCCGGGGTGGAGACGCTCCTTCAGGGATACTGGGCCGTTTAGGGCTTTCAAGGTCAGCACCAACACTTTGAATTGTGCTCGGAAACGTCCTGGGAGCCAATGTAGGTCTTTCAGGACCGGTGTTATATGGTCTCGGCGGCCGCTCCCAGTCCCCAGTCTGGCTGCCACATTCTGGATTACCGGTAGTTGCAGTTTCCGGGTCACCTTCAAAGGTAGCCCCATGGAGAGCGCATGGCAGTAGTCCAAGCGGGAGATAACCAGAGCATGCACCACTCTGGCCAGACAGTGCGCAGGCAGGGAGGGTCTCATCCTGCGCACCAGATGGAGCTGGCAGACAGCCGCCCTGGACACAGAATTGACCTGCGCCTCCATGGACCGGGAGTTATATGGTCTCCACTCCCAGTCCCCAGTCTGGCTGCCGCATTCTGGATTAGTTGTAGTTTCCGGGTCACCTTCAAAGGGAGCCCCACGGAGAGCGCATTGCAGTAGTCCAAGCGGGAGATAACCAGAGCATGCACCACTCTGGCGAGACAGTCTGCGGGCAGGGAGGGTCTCATCCTGTGTACCAGATGGAGCTGCCCTGGACACAGAATTGACCTGCGCCTCCATGGACTGGGAGCCAATGTAGATCTCTCAGGACCGGTGTTATGTGGTCCCAGCAGCCGCTCCCAGTCCCCAGCCTGGCTGCCGCATTCTGGATTAGTTGTAGTTTCCGGGTCACCTTCAAAGGAAGCCCCAAACATTTATATAGGGTGTTAGGGGAGGGGTAGTACCTCTGGCAGGGGACACGTCCTGCTCCTTCTGGGGTCAATTTGTCCACCTTTGTGTTTGGAACTTAGGTTATATTTTATTTTTGTTTCCAAGAGATGTGCTATCTTTCTTTTCTCCTGTTTTCCCTCCCCCCCCTTTTCTTTACCTAAGTTTTCTTTGTGTGAGTGTATACATGTTGATTTTAAACTAATAAAGATTCAACTTAAAAAAAACCAAAAACAAAAAGCATTCCTCTCCCTCTGCCTAACGAACGAGCCGGCTAGTTCAGAAAGCTATAAAGCTCACCATATTTTTGTGTGTGTGTTTGCAGGCATGAGGGCAATTTCCGGAAGCTTGCAGATGAACCCCGGGGGCGCTTTTCTTACCTACATTCTGTGACGCACACCCCCGCCAAACGCCGCAGCCGCCAAACTCCCCCCTTTCCGCTGCCCCGGTCACCCGCCGCCGGTCGGGTTGTTCACAGATTCAGCAGGAAAGGGGATTAGGTCGACACAAACCGCTTTCGAACCACAAAGGGGACGGCAATTTGGTGTTTTGTTTAGCTGCAGCGGGCATGCGGCAGAGGCCAGCCTGAGTCAAATCCCTGAACCTCCTCAAAACCAACCACCCCATGCCAGGGCCGGATTTAGGTCCGATGAGGCTCTCAGCTCCTGAAGGTCATGGGACCCTTTCTATGCCCAGCTGTCCTTTGTCAATGTCATAAGAGGTCACCCTACCCTCCTACACTGTACCCCATGAACAGAGAGGGGACCCTAGCTTCCTGGACTTCAACCACCACAACTCTTGACATCAGGGAAGCCATTTCAAGGAAATAGAACCTTTTCCTTACCTACGTGTGACCTACAGGAGACCCCAGATTAAGATCAATTTCCCTCTCCACTCCCCTCTGCATGCATATCTCCGACACTTATCACTTCCCTGTAAGCAGAACCACCTGCATAGATCTACATAAGCCGATCTACATAAGCCGATCTTGCCAGGAAACCTTTTGTTATCCAGAAATGTGTGTTTGGGAGGGGTCGAGGAGGGATGACCAGGTGTGGGGAATTCTCAACTCAAGTTACCTCCTCTGACCCTCCCAAGTTATGATGTAGCCGTGATGTATGTATGATGTATAGGGGGTTGGTCTTGAGCCAAGTGGGGGGGAATTTCAAAGTCTATATAGGGGCTGGCACACCATTGTTCTGGGTTCTCCTCATCGTACCTGCTACGTGATGGGGAACCTCTGTTGCAACAGATTCAATAAATGGGAAGCTGTGCTTTGCTTTTGATAACTCTGGTGTGGACTCTGTCTGTGGCACGAAGGGAAAAGCTCTAAAATTCCAGCTCTTCCCAGGGAGAAAAATCCGGACTCCCCCTTGGGAAAACCAGACCCAACTTTATGCCTTTCCTAGTAAAATTTTGCTTACTACATCAACAACAAATGGTCGCCATTTTTTGTGTGGAATATATGTTGTTGTCGTTCAGTCGTGTCCGCCTCTTCGTGACCCCCTGGACCAGAGCACGCCAGGCACGCCTATCCTTCACTGTCTCTCGCAGTTTGGCCAAACTCATGTTAGTAGCTTTGAGAACACTGTCCAACCATCTCATCCTCTGTCGTCCCCTTCTCCTTGTGCCCTCCATCTTTCCCAACATCAGGGTCTTTTCCAGGGAGTCTTCTCTTCTCCTGAGGTGGCCAAAGTCTTGGAGCCTCAGCTTCAGGATCTGTCCTTCCAGTGAGCACTCAGGGCTGATTTCTTTAAGAATGGAGAGGTTTGGTCTTCTTGCAGTCCATGGGACTCTCAAGAGTCTCCTCCAGCACCACAATTCAAATATATTGAATATATATGCTAGATGGCAATTGATGGACCTAATAGGTATCTCAAGCCATTTGCGCATGTTGCCCTGCAACCAGTCCATGCAGAATGCAGGCACCCTATATATAGAAAGGAGCAAACCAGTGATATTTTAGGGAACAGGCTAGCAGGCAGGGCCCATGACTTACAATTTATGGCAATTTATGGACCTAATAGGTATCTAAAGCCATTTGAACATAAAGAATTTAGGCACCCTATATATAGAAAGGAGCAAACCAGGGATATTTTAGGGAGCAGGCGTGCAGGCGGGGCCCCTGGCTTGTGATTTCCTCCTAAAATGGCACATTTGGGAGTGTGACACACACATTTCTGGCAAAGCAACTTAATATCGTGCCTTCTTATGTCATTTCCCCCTAATGTTTTGACATGCAGTTTCCCCTCATCTGGGGACCCAGGTGGCGCTGTGGGTTAAACCACAGAGCCTAGGGCTTGCTGATCAGAAGGTCGGCGGTTCGAATCCCCGCGATGGGGTGAGCTCCCGTTGCTCGGTCCCTGCTCCTGCCCACCTAGCAGTTTGAAAGCACGTCAAAGTGCAAGTAGATAAATAGGGACCATTCCGGCGGGAAAGTAAACGGCGTTTCCGTGCGCTGCTCTGGTTCGCCAGAAGCGGCTTAGTCCTGCTGGCCACATGACCCGGAAGCTGGACGCCGGCTCCCTCAGCCAGTAGAGCGAGATGAGCGCCGCAACCCCAGAGTCGGACATGACTGGACCTAACGGTCAGGGGTCCCTTTACCTTTACCTTGAAGAGCCATCGAACTGTAGTCCAATCTAGCAATGCAGGTGAGAAAAAACTTCTAGTTGTGGCGGAGGGAAGATATTTGGAAAGGACTGAGAAATATGAAAACAGACACAGCACAAAAGTCCGCTTTTGGCCTAGTACAAAACGTCGGCTGGCAAAATTTTTTTAATGTTTTAAAAAGCACTTTGCGCACAAATCATAATTTACATTACCGGCGGTGCCCTGAAGGGGATCTGGGCAGGTTGAGAGCCCCCCCTCCAGTCCCAAGTGGCTTTTTTTTCTAGGTCATACAACATATTAAGCAGAGCTTAAAAAAGAAGACAGACTTCAGCTAAGGCAGAGATAGCCAACACGGCGCCCTCCGGGTGCTGCTAAACTACAACTCCCAATGACGTCTGGAGGGCCAGGGGTTCTGCCATCCCAGATCGGCGAAGAGGCGGCTCCCACTCTGAAGAGAGAATGTTTCTTTTAAATAGAGGCTTTTGTCCCAGCCCTGTCCACCCAACCTCTTGGCATTTGGGAAAAGCAAATGGGGCTCTTGGGGGGGGGGGCGCGATCCGGGAAAGGAAGAAGAAGAAGAGTTTGGATTTGATATCCGGCTTTATCACTCCCCTTCAGGAGTCTCCAAGCGGCTCACATTCTCCTTCCCCTTCCTGCCCCACAACAAACACTCTGTGGAGTGAGTGGGGCTGAGAGACTTCAGAGAAGTGGGACTAGCCCAAGGTCACCCAGCAGCTGCATGGGGAGGAGCGGGGAAGCGAACCCGGTTCCCCAGATTACGAGTCCACCGCTCTTAACCGCTACACCACACTGGCTCTCATCCTAGGTCCATGGTCTAGGATGCCGGCCAGCCTGCCAGGCCCCCTTCCAAGAGGCTCCATTTCACCTCCCCTTTTCCACTACCCCTCCTCCAACAGGCATTATTCTGTGGCAGCTGAGTATGCTCAGTCTGTGTACTTTCCCCCAAAGAATTCTGGGAACTGTAGTTTGCAAAGGGCGCTGGGAAATGGAGATCTATGAGGGGCACACTACAGTGCCCAGGATTTTGGGGGGAAAGTGTCAAGGCTTCACGGATATTTTAGACTCTGGTCGAAGAAGAAGAAGAAGAGTTTGGATTTGATATCCCGCTTTATCACTCCCCGAAGGAGTCTCAAAGCGGCTCACATTCTCCTTTCCCTTCCTGCCCCACAACAAACACTCTGTGGGGCTGAGAGACTTCAAAGAAGTGTGACTAGCCCAAGGTCACCCAGCAGCTGCATGGGGAGGAGAGGAGACGCAAACCCGGTTCCCCGGATTACGAGTCTACCGCTCTTGACCACTACACCACACTGGCCATGATACAAGAGATCAAGGGTCCGGAAACCAAGCCTGATGAGGAACGGTTGAAGGAGCTGGGTATGTTTAGAGACTGAGGAGGAGGAGGAGGAGGAGGAGGAGGAGGAGAGTTTGGATTTGATATCCCGCTTTCTCACTCCCCGAAGGAGTCTCCAAGCGGCTCACATTCCCCTTTCCCTTCCTCCCCCCCAACAAACACTCTGTGGGGCTGAGAGACTTCAGAGAAGTGGGACTAGCCCAAGGTCACCCAGCAGCTGCATGTAGAGGAGGGGAGATGCGAACCCGGTTCCCCAGATTACGAGTCCACCGCTCTTAACCACTACACCACACTGGAACTCCAAGGCCCCCCCGGCGCGGCCGCGAGCGTCCTTCTCCTTAAAGAGAAACCACGTCATCTGTGCCGGGATACTCGGGGAAATTCAGTTCGAACTTTTTCTGCATGTCGTAAGGGAGGAAGCGGCCCGCCACGAGGTGGTGCTTGCCCACAAACCGAGTGGCACACTGTTTGGGGGCGGCCAAGGAGACGAGGACGTCAGGGCTGATCCCGTCAGAGCTGCCCATCTCCACATCCCAGCCTGGAAAGAAAAGGGGTTGGTGGGTTGGGCAGGGAAGAGAGAGAGCACAAAGATAATCAGAAGTGCCTTCCTGGATCGATCCATCTAAAACCCACAGAGGTCGCCCCTCCCTCTCCACCTCCCCTGTTCTCTGCCCATGGCATTAGGGGGTAGACTGCTCCTGGGCATGGAGGTTTTATTCAGCCCAGGACGCTGAATGTGGGATTGTTTTGGGTTTTTTTTTTTAATTCAATCTTTATTGGTTTAAAATCGGCATAGACACACAAAGAATAGTTAGAAAAAGGAAATAAAACAGAACAAAAAAACACAGCACATCTCTTAGAAATAAATAATAAAGGTGACTCGGAAAAAACAATTTATCCAGAATGCGGCAGCTAGATTAGTGACTGGGAGCAGCCGCCAAGACCATATAACACCAATCCTGAAAGACCTCCATTGGCTCTCAGTACGTTTCCGAGCACAATTCAAAGGGTTGGTGCTGACCTTTAAAGCCGTAAACGGCCCAGTAGCCCTGAAGGAGCGTCTCCACCCCCATCGTCCGTCCCGGACACCTGGGTCCATCTCCGAGGGCCTTCTGGCAGTTCCCTCCCTGCGAGAAGCGAGGTTACAGGGAACCAGGGACAGGGCCTTCTCGGTGGTGGCACCCTCCCATCAGATGTCAAGGAAATAAACAACTATCTGACTTTTAGAAGGCATCTGAAGGCAGTCTTGTTTAGGGAAGTTTTTAATGTTCGATGTTTTATTATGTTTTTTAATGTAGTGTTGGAAGCTGCCTAGAGTGGCTGGGGAGGCCTGGCCACATGGGCAGGGTATAACTAAAAAATTATTTTTATTTTTATTTTTATTTTTATTTTTATTTTTATTTTTATTTTTATTTTTATTTATTTTTATTTTCCCTGAGAAGGCGTGCTGCCTTACACAACCCGGGGGAAAGCATATTCCAAATGACAGCAAGGAGAGCATCTTCTCTGTGGCTGAATTAGTACCTAAGGGACCGCCTCTCCTGGTATGCCCAGTGTAGGACCTTAAGGTCCTCAAATAATAACATTTTGGAGGTCCCGAGCCACAAGGATGCTAGGCTGGCCTCAACTAGGGCCAGGGCCTTCTCAGTACTGGCCCCGACTTGGTGGAACGCTCTGTCACAAGAGACCAGGGCCCTGAGGATTTGGCATCTTTCCGCAGGGCCTGCAAGACAGAGCTGTTCCACCTGGCCTTTGGGTTGGTTTCAGTTTAACCCTGATGTTTCATTCCTTTGTGGTTTGATTGGTGGGCTACTTAAAAACGAGGCTGCGTTTTAAACTTTAAATCGTATTTTAACCTGCATTTTAATTTATTGTTTTGTATGTTTTGTTCTGATTTTATGGGTGTTAGCCGCGCTGAGCCCGATCTTGGCTGGGAAGGGCGGGGTATAAATAAACATTTATTATTATTATTATTATTATTATTATTATTATTATTATTAGGATCAATTGGGGAAGCGGAAGAGAACGGGCCAGTCCTCTTTGAGCTGCTTGGAGTAGAAAAGGTGGGATGGAAATGCAATTTCCCCCAAAATCTTTATGCTCCGTCACGGTGCCGCCGAGGCAACGCCACTTAAAAAGGAAGGAGGGGATGGAGAGAGGTTTTTCAGATTCACCTCTCCTCGTTTGCTCTTCTTGATGGCGAAAGCAGAGGCTCGCTGCTGTCCAGCCAGACACAGAGAAAAAACAAGGGCTATTTGGGTTATGACATCATGTCTCAGTTTGGGGAAGCTGATGCCTCCCCCTTTTGCCGGACGGAGCTTCCAAGAGCTTCTGGAGACGGCTGCTGTTTGCGCCAGGCCACTGGGGTGAAACTGGGCAGGGGATCGGAAGAGAGGGGGCCGGTCCTTCCTCGGACCACCACAAGAGGCAAGGGGTCTGGCTAAGCTCAAGAATGCAACCAGAGAAAAGGACAAGCGGGTGGAGAGACTCAAAGAATAATTGAGGTTGAATCCTGACAAGACAGAAGTACTGTTTTGGGGGGACAGGGGGCGGGCAGGTGTGGAGGACTCCCTGGTCCTGAATGGGGCAACTGTGCCCCTGAAGGACCAGGTGCGCAGCCTGGGGGTCATTTTGGACTCACAGCTGTCCATGGAGGCGCAGGTCAATTCTGTGTCCAGGGCAGCTCCGTCTGGTACGCAGGATGAGACCCTCCCTGCCCGCAGACTGTCTCTCCAGAGTGGTGCATGCTCTGGTTATCTCCTGCTAGGACTACTGCCATGCACTCTACATGGGGCTGCCTTTGAAGGTGACCCAGAAACTGCAACTAATTCAGAATGTGGCAGCTAGATTGGGGACTGGGAGCGGCCGCTGGGACCACATAAAACCGGTCCTGAAAGACCTACATTGGCTCCCGGGACGTTTCCAAGCACAATTCAAAGTGTTGGTGCTGACCTTGAAAGCCCAAAACGGCCTCTGTCCTGTATACCTGAAGGAGCGTCTCCACCCCCATCGTTCTGCCCGGACACTGAGGTCCAGCTCCGAGGGCCTTCTGGCGGTTCCCTCCCTGCGAGAAGCCAAGTTACAGGGAACCAGGCAGAGGGCCTTCTCGGTGGTGGCGCCCGCCCTGTGGAAAGCCCTCCCAGCAGAGGTTAAGGAGATATACAACTATCTGACATTCAGAAAATACCTGAAGGCAGCCCTATTTAAGGAAGTTTTTAATCTGTAATGTGTTAATGTATTTTAATGTTTGGTGAAAGCCGCCCAGAGTGGCTGGGGAGACCCGGCCAGATGGGCGGGGTACAGATAATAAATTATTATTATTATTATTATTATTATTATTATTATTATTATTATTTGACAGGGATTTGCTGGGGGAGGGGGGGAACCAGCAGGCTGCTGCTCAACAGGGGAAGCATACCAGAGGGGACGTCCAGGCTGACGATAGGGATCCGGATTTGCTTGAGGGTGGCCAGGATCGTAGCAAACGGCTCCGGCAACTCGCCTGGCGTGGCCTCCACTCCGAGCAAGGCGTCGACCACGAGGTTGTAAGCATCGCTGATCAGCTGAGTCTGCCACGGGGGAGAAGATGAGAGAGGGGTTGCGGGGTCTCCAAGTATTATAGCTGCACAAACAAGTTGTCTCCCGACCGAGGTGCATGTAAAACACAGTGCAAAAAGAATCTCAATGCAGCCCTTACCCTGTTTCCCCTTTTTTAATACGTAGTCATAAAGTAAGCCATGGCAGGGTTTTTTTACCTTTGTGAGAAGTAAGACGTACCCCAAAAGTAAGCCGTGGTGCCGCCATTGTTCCCGTCGCCTCCTCAGCCCCACCTGCGTGCGCAGGGAGCCAGCGAACCAGTGAGAGGCATGGGGGGGAAACGTGCCTCTTGTGGAGTTCTGCCCCGCCTGCTTAGCGTGCAGGGAGAGGCGGGGGGGGGGAGACGCCTCTTCCTGCCCCGCCTGTTCCCCGTGTGCAGGGAGCCAGCGAACCAGCGAGAGGCACGGGGGGAAACGCGCCTCTTGCGGAGTTCTGCCCCGCCTGCTCAGCGCGCAGGGGGAGGCTGTACCGTACCATACTGACGTAATAAAAATAAGACATCCCCCCGAAAATAAGCCACCCTGTGTTTTTTTGAGGGAAAAAAATTATAAGACGGTGTCTTAAAAAGGGGGAAAGACGGTATTATTATTACAGCGGTACCTTGGTTCTCAAACTTAATCCATTCCGGAAGTGCGTTCCGAAACCAAAGCGTTACAAAACCAAGGCGCGCTTTCCCATAAAAAGTCATGCAAAACAAATTGATCTGTTCCAGGCTTTTAAAAACAACCCCAGCACTTTGAATTGTGCTCGGAAACGTACTGGGAGCCAATGAAGATCTTTCAGGACCGGTGTTATGTGGTCTCGGCGGCCGCTCCCAGTCACCAGTCTAGGTGCTGCATTCTGGATTAATTGCAGTTTCCAGGTCACCTTCAAAGGTAGCGCCATGTAGAGCGCTTTGCAGTAGTCCAAGTGGGAGATAACCAGAGCATGCACCACTCTGGCAAGGAGGAGTTTGGATTTGATATCCCGCTTTGAAATCCGGCTCTCATTCTCCTTTCCCTTCCTCCCCCACAACAAACCCTCTGTGGGGTGAGTGGGGCTGAGAGACTTCAGAGAAGTGGGACTAGCCCAAGGTCACCCAGCAGCTGCATGTGGAGGAGCGGAGACGCGAACCCGGTTCACCAGATTACGAGTCTACCGCTCTTAACCACTACACCACACTGGCAAGACAGGGAGCAGGCAGGCAGGGTCTCAGATGGAGCTGGTAGACAGCTGCCCTGGACACAGAATTGACCTTCACCTCCATGGACGGCTGTGAGTCCAAAATGACCCCCAGGCTGAGGACCTGGTCCTTCAGGGGCACAGTGACCCCATTCAGGACCAGGGAGTGCCCCACACCCACCCGCCCCCTGTCCCCCCAGAAACAGCCCTTCCGTCTTGTCAGGATTCAACCTCAATCTGTTAGCTGCCAGGCCCATCATGGTCATCTCACAGTCTATGCCTCCAGCTACAAAGCACCTTGCTGAGACAACTTGCATCTCCTGCCTCCGCTGCAGGGCTGCTGTCCGCGGTCCTGAACTAGTTCTGCAGTCCCTGTCCAAGGTCCTGAAACTAGGTAAAGGTAAAGGGACCCCTGACCATTAGGTCCAGTCGTGTCCGACTCTGGGGTTG
Source organism: Darevskia nairensis (assembly GCA_034642065.1). Classification (NCBI taxonomy): domain Eukaryota; kingdom Metazoa; phylum Chordata; class Lepidosauria; order Squamata; family Lacertidae; genus Darevskia; species Darevskia nairensis. Next base: position 77,990 of record JAWWNI010000668.1, read on the forward strand.
CGGCGCTCATCTCACTTTATTGGCCGAGGGAGCCGGCGTACAGCTTCCGGGTCATGTGGCCAGCAGGACTAAGCCGCTTCTGGCGAACCAGAGCAGCGCACGGAAACGCCATTTACCTTCCCGCCGGAGCAGGACCTATTTATCTACTTTCACTTTGATGTGCTCTCGAACTGCTAGGTGGGCAGGAGCAGGGACCGAGCAATGGGAGCTCACCCCATCACAGGGATTCGAACCGCCGACCTTCTGATCAGCAAGCCCTAGGCTCTGTGGTTTAACCCACAGCGCCACCTGGGTCCTTGTCCTGAACCTAGCTTGGCCTTATGCTCATCTTACGCCAGGCTTCCTCAACTTCAGCTCTCCAGATATTTTTGACCTACAACTCCCGTGATCCCTAGCAGGCAGGACCAGTGGTCACGGATGATGGGAATTGTAGTCTCGAAACATCTGGAAGGCCGAGGTTGAGGAAGCCTGGCTCATGCAGACTCTCTCTATGGAAGAGCTTCCCTCTCCATCCTCTTAGCTACCCTGCTCCTAGATCAGGGTCTTGAAAAGTCCATAAATGACAATATAGCATATATTCAACACAACAAACAGCGGCAATTTGTTGTTGACAAAGGACAGCTGGACATATAAAAGGACCCATTGCCTTCAGTAGCTGAGGGCCTCATCAGACCTAAACATGGTCCTGCTACGAGTCTATGAAATGCAATAAATAAATTGCGATAAATAACTGAGGATAGTTTTCCCAGCGCTAACGTCCGCAGTTAATGGGATTCGTTCTCCTAGCTTGAAGAGGAATTGGAGGAATTAGATATGCCTCCTCTAGCATCCAAGCTCAGTACATAACACATCCCCTTAAATCAGCCTCACGTGGTCCACAGAGATGCCGTGGCAAGGCCAGATCTGACTCTCTACGTCGCACTGAGAGCCAGTGTGGTGTAGTGGTTAAGAGCAGTGGACTCGTAATCTGGGGAACTGGGTTCGCTTCCCCGCTCCTCCACATGCAGCTGCCGGGTGACCTTGGGCTAGTCACCCTTCTCTGAAGTCTCTCAGCCCCACTCCCCTCACAGAGGGTTTGTTGTGGGGCAGGAAGGAGAATGTGAGCCGCTTGGAGACTCCTTCGGGTAGTGATAAAGCGGGATATCAAATCCAAACTCTTCTTCGGCCTCGGTCCTGTATACCTGAAGGAGCGTCTCCACCCCCACCGTTCAGCCCGGACACTGAGGTCCAGCTCCGAGGGCCTTCTGGCAGTTCCCTCCCTGCGAGAAGCAAAGCTACAGGGAACCAGGCAGAGGGCCTTCTTGGTGGTGGCACCCGCCCTGTGGAACGCCCTCCCAGCAGAGGTCAAAACGATAAACAACTATCTGACATTTAGAAAATACCTGAAGGCAGCCCTGTTTAGGGAAGTTTTTAATCTTTGATATTTTAATGTATTTTGATATTTGTTGGAAGCCGCCCAGAGTGGCTGGGGGGACCCGGCCAGATGGGCGGGGTACAAATAATAAATTATTATTATTATTATTATTATTGGGAGAAATGGAACCAAACTGGCCACGAATCAGCATGAAATGTTTTTGAGCATTCAATTCTATGCTATATCAATCGCTGCACAAGTAATGTTTTGTATTGTTTTTATGGGAAAGCATCCAATTTCATTGTATTGTATTTGTACAATGACAATAAAGAAATCTTGAATCTTAAACTAAATTAAAAAACATGGCACAGAAGCTCATCGACGTTGCTCTCTATTTTTGCAAATGTCTTTGACACCAAAGCAATGTCTGCAAGCAAACTTCCAACGTATTTCTGGCACGCTCTATCAAACATTTGGTTTGATCCCTAATTTTAGCTCTCCAGACGGACTCCGGCCATTTTGTTTTAACGCCACTTTAACTCGCAGCCGGCTTCTCCCAGAGCAAAAACACCACAAGATTATAGCAAGCGGATTCGGCTTCCGCTGAGATTTAGCAAAAAAAATGGCAATACCAACGATGTTCTAAATAAAAACTGGAAGCCACCTTTCCTCCCTGAGGGCGAGGGTCTATGAGGCTAGGAGGTTAGGGAGCCCGTTCCCAGGAATTAGCAAGGAACCGGGATATGACCAGAAACCCACAAAAACACATGCCCAAAAACCTTCCCCTGTAATTTGTTTCTAGGACGTCAGGACCCAAAATGGTCCAAGGCCTGGAAACGATGCCTTATGAGGAACGGCTTAGGGAGCTGGGTATGTTTAGCCTGGAGAAGAGAAGGTTCAGGGGGGATATGATAGCCATGTTCAAATATATAAAAGGATGTCATATAGAGGAGGGAGAAAGGTTGTTTTCTGCTGCTCCAGAGAAGCGGACACGGAGCAATGGATTCAAACTACAAGAAAGAAGATTCCACCTCAACATTAGGAAGAACTTCCTGACAGTAAGCGCTGTTTGACAGTGGGATTTGCTGCCAAGGAGTGTGGTGGAGTCTCCTTCTTTGGAGGTCTTTAAGCAGAGGCTTGACAGCCACCTGTCAGGAATGCTTTGATGGTGTTTCCTGCTTGGCAGGGGGTTGGACTGGATGGCCCTTGGGGTCTCTTTCAACTCTAGGATTCTATGATTGTATGATTCTAGGACCCAAAAATGTCATTAAAATAGGCTTGGAGATTCACGTCTCTTTTAGAACATAGAACAGGATGCGATTTGCGAGGCCACAACCCTCTGATGCCAGTCCGCCGATATCCAAAGTCAGGACCGTGATGATGGCGGGGAAAGGGTGGAATTTGATTAAATTCATATTTAAAGGCCGATCTACTTCATTCGCACTTCCTGAAAGAACAGCAAACCAGAAAGTCGCGGCCGACTCTGGGGTTGCGGCGCTCATCTCGCTTTACTGGCCGAGGGAGCCGGCGTACAGCTTCCGGGTCATGTGGCCAGCAGGACTAAGCCGCTTCTGGCGAACCAGAGCAGCGCATGGAAACGCCGTTTACCTTCCCGCCGGAGCGGGACCTATTTATCTACTTGCACTTTGACGTGCTTTCGAACTGCTAGGTTGGCAGGAGCTGGGACCAAGCAACGGGAGCTCACGCCGTCGCGGGGATTCGAACCGCCGACCTTCTGATAGGCAAGCCCTAGGCTCAGTGGTCTAGACCACATCACTGTTTTATGGGTTGTTTTTTTAAAGTCTGGAACGGGTTAATCCGTTTTGCATTGCTGTCTATGGGAAAGCGCGCCTTGGTTTGGGAACGCTTTGGTTTTGGAACGGACCTCCGGAACGGATTAAGTTTGAGAAGCACGGTACCACTGTACAATCATCTGTTGACACCTGCCATCGACGACTTGTCGCACCAAGCGTCTCCCTTGCAGGTGAGGGACCGGAAATCGTTTGCTCACCTCAGCTGGCAGATAGGAAAGAAATGGAATGTCCATCTTCTCGCACTGCGTGGTGAAATCCCGGAAAAGAGGGTTCAAAGATCTCTTCGGATAGAAAATGGTGGGCTCATATTCCTGCAAGGGGAAACATGAGATGGAGATGAAGAAGAAGAGTTTGGATTTGATATCCGGCTTTATCACTCCCCGAAGGAGTCTCCAAGCTGCTCACATTCTCCTTTCCCTTCCTGCCCCACAACAAACACTCTGTGAGGTGAGTGGGGCTGAGAGACTTCAGAGAAGTGGGACTAGCCCAAGGTCACCCAGCAGCTGCATGTGGAGGAGAGGAGACGCCAACCCGGTTCCCCAGATTACGAGTCCACCGCTCTTAACCGCTACACCACACTGGCAGGTGCTGGGTGTGTGTGTGTGTGTGTGCCGGGGGAGTCCCTTAGGCCTTCATCTGAACGGGATTTAAGAGACCCCTGGGCACTTTCCTTCCGCCTGCCTCTCTCCCCCAGACTCAGTCTCTTGTCTTCCGAGCTGGATCCGCCAACACGTTAAGCCGGGGACCAGGGCTAAGTCGTGATCAGGGGTCAGAGCAGTTAAAAGCCTGGGGCGCAGCAGGCTTGCGCTAGAGTCCATTGATCCCAAGGCATGTTCTGGGTACAACCCCTCAGAAGAAGAGTTTGGACTTGATATCTGGCTTTATCACTCCCTGAAGGAGTCTCCAAGCGGCTCACATTCTCCTTTCCCTTCCTGCCCCACAACAAACTCCCCACATTCAAACTACAAGAAAGAAGATTCCATCTAAACATTAGGAAGAACTTCCTGACAGTAAGAGCTGTTTGACAGTGGGATTTGCTGCCAAGGAGTGTGGTGGAGTCTCCTTCTTTGGAGGTCTTTAAGCAGAGGCTTGACAGCCACCTGTCAGGAATGCTTTGATGGTGTTTCCTGCTTGGCAGGGGGTTGGACTGGATGGCCCTTGGGGTCTCTTCCAACTCTAGGATTCTATGAAACTCTCTGTGAGGGGAGTGGGGCTGAGACTGAGACTTCAGAGAAGTGGGACTAGCCCAAGGTCACCCAGCAGCTGCATGTGGAGGAGAGGAGACGCGAACCCGGTTCACCAGATTACAAGTCCACCGCTCTTAACCACTACACCACACCGGCTAATTAAATGTATAAACCCGAAAAAGTGTAAATAAAATTTTAAAGGGAAAGGTGCAGGATTGCTGGGGTGAGGTTGAAGGAGAGAGAATGCTCTGTGTTAGGACTAAAAGTGTTGGCACTGTTGGCCGGGAGTTTTCTGAGCTTTAATAATAATAATAATAACTTTTATTTGTACCCTCCTCTTTGCAAACTGCAAAGAGGACTCCGAGAGAGATGCGTGATTTTGCTTCCCATGCAAACTAGCTTTTGAAACCCACAAAGCGGTCCTGGCTGGCTTGGCAAGCTTTGAATACACCGTGTTTGCAGCGTACAAAGCACCCTGGAGTCTGTTTCTCCCCCTGAATTCGTCTCGCTAAGGAATAGCTCCAGGTCGCCCTGGGGAACGAGGAGGAGAAGGGGGAAACAGGGTTTAAAGTCCCCTTCCTTTGCCCTGCGCCTGTCTTCCCAAATGATGTGTTAAAATTTTCGGAGACACTGTTGATGGAAACATTTGAGGAGTGGGAGATGGCATTTATAAGCGGTCCACGTTTCACAAGGGTACAGTAAGGTTGGTAGTGCAATAGCTTTGTAAACGAGCTAAATTGTAAAATATCACAACTGAATAGAATAGAATAGAATATATTTATTGTCATTGTCCCCTTCGGGATCAACGAAATTACTTTTACTTTCATTACGAACTGGAGAGAGAGAGACCTGATTTTGCACCTTTCAATTAGTGCTGGGCCGAACATATCTCCCTCTCTCTCTGTGTCATAGCTGTCAACTTTCGGGTTTGAAAATAAGGGATTTTTCCCAACTTTTGGATTTGAAAATAAGGGATGCCGCGAGGGCGGTGCAATGGCACCAAGTAGCCTCGCCACCCTGCGCTCCAGAGGCTGAGCGAAAGAGCCAGCGCGTAGACGGCAGGCAGACTGTCTGTCTGGTTGGGCGTGAGGGTCTGGCTGCACAAGGCATGCAAGCTCCGCCCCCAGTCGGTCTCAGACTCCTTATTGGCAGCCGAGCAACGCAGCTGAGGAGCCTCCCTGGCCGGCAGGGAGGGAGAGGAGCTGCTTCCTTGGAAATCCGGGGAATTGAAGGGATATCAACAATCCGGGATAGCAGCGGGAAACGGCATTGGAATAAGGGAGCTTCCTTCCAAAAAGGGGGAAGGCTCCTCAGCTATGCTCTGTGTGCGTGTGCATGTGCGTGTGTGCATGTGTGTTCAGTCACCTTGAGCCTTTCTCCTTCATTCCACAAATCATCTTATTAAGAAAGGTAAAAGGGAGATCTTCCCCTTAAGAAACAAAACCGCTGAGTGGCCTGATCTCAAGCCAACACCAAAAGGACTTCAGAAGAGCAGGTTGGATCCGGTCCAGAATCTTATCTTCACAGTGGCCAACCAGAAGCCCCACAGTGCGGAGCCCAAAAAGCAGGATCCGAGTTCAAGAGATGCGCTGTTCCCTCCTGGGGTTGCCGGCAACTGGAATTACCAAGCAATGTTGCCTCCAGCGGGGGAGCATCATAGTGCTTGCGGCTGGTGGCCATCAATACCTCTATGAATTTGTCCAACCCTCTTTTTAAAGGGGGGGGCCAGAAATGGATCCGAACAAGGAAGAGAGAGGAGGCATGTTAGAAACAAAGCCAAACTCGGGGGGGGGGGGACAGAGGGTACCTACAAAGACACGCAGGTGACGGGCACACGCCAGGCCGACCGCCCCGTTCTGTTCGCAGCCGCAGACCACCAGCAACGTCGGCTGCTTCCTCGGCAGAGACCTCCGAGGGAAAACCTGCAACGAGACATCCGGGAAAATGAGGGTGCAGGGCAACGGGGGGGGGGCGGCTCAGGCTAAAAACAGAGGCACCCGATGGGAGACACACAAGGAGCAGAACCTCGAAGGCATCCATCAGGAATATAAAGAGGTCTTTCAGGCAGGGCAGGTGCCACCACCGAGAAGTCCCTCTGCCTGGTTCCCTGTAACCTCGCTTCTCGCAGGGAGGGAACCGCCAGAAGGCCCTCGGAGCTGGACCTCAGTGTCCGGGCTGGACGATGGGGGTGGAGACGCTCCTTCAGGGATACTGGGCCATTTAGGGCTTTCAAGGTCAGCACCAACCCTTTGAATTGTGCTCGGAAACGTACTGGGAGCCAATGGAGGTCTTTCAGTACCGGTGTTATGTTTTGCGATTGAACTCTCTTTAGGGAGCTGGGAATGTTTAGCCTGGAGAAGAGAAGGTTAAGGGGTGATATGATAGCCATGTTCCAATATATCAAAGGATGTCATATAGAGGAGGGAGAAAGGTTGTTTTCTGCTGCTCCAGAGAAGCGGACACGGAGCAATGAATTCAAACTACAAGAAAGAAGATTCCACCTAAACATTAGGAAGAACTTCCTGACAGTAAGAGCTGTTCGACAGTGGGATTTGCTGCCAAGGAGTGTGGTGGAGTCTCCTTCTTTGGAGGTCTTTAAGCAGAGGCTTGACAGCCACCTGTCAGGAATGCTTGGATGGTGTTCCTGCTTGGCAGGGGGTTGGACTGGACGGCCCTTGGGGTCTCTTCCAACTCTAGGATTCTAGGATTCTAGGATTCTCTGCCCTGCAACTCAGCTGTGCTCCTTCCCTTTAAGGATAAAACCAGGCCCTCGCGGCCTGGTTTTAAACCGGAACCTAGGGAACTTGCCAAACCGAGTCTGTCTAGCTCAGCGCTGCCAACACTGAACAGCAGCGGATCTCCAGGATTTCGAACCCACGAGCCTCTCCAAATGTCATTTTGGACTCACAGCCGTCCATGGAGGCGCAGGTAAATTCTGTGTCCAGGGCAGCTCCGTCTGGTACGCAGGATGAGACCCTCCCTGCCCGCGGACTGTCTCTCCAGAGTGGTGCATGCTCTGGTTATCTCCCACTTGGACTACTGCAATGCGCTCTCCGTGGGGCTGCCTTTGAAGGTGACCTGGAAACTGCAATTAATCCAGAATGCGGCAGCCAGACTGGGGACTGGGAGCGGCCGCCGGGACCACATAACACCGGTCCTGAAAGACCTACATTGGCTCCCAGTACGTTTCCGAGCACAATTCAAAGTGTTGGTGCTGACCTTGAAAGTCAACGGCGCAGTAGACCTAAAGGAGCGTCTCCACCCCGGACACCGGGGTCAATCTCCCGCGGGCCTTCTGGCGGTTCCCTCCCTGCGAGAAGTGAGTTTGCAGGGAACCAGGCAGAGGGCCTTCTCGGTGGTGGCGCCCGCCCTGTGGAACGCCCTCCCCTCAGATGTCAAGGAAATAAGCTACCTCATTTTTATAAGACATCTGAAGGCAGCCCTGTTTAGGAAAGTTTGGTGTTTTGTCGTGTTTTTAATATCCTGTTGGAAGCCGCCCAGAGTGGCTGGGGAGGTCCGGCCAGAGGAGCGGGGTATAAGTAATAAATTTCTTCTTCTTCTCCTCCTCCTCCTCCCTCCATGCGGTGGTTGTGCAGTTGCCATTGACCTTCTGCACGGAAGGTGGATGCTATGCCAGCGAGCTACGACCCTTCCCTGTCCCGACATAAAGTAAGATTCTAGTCCTCATGATTTCGAATAAACGACGGGTTTCTTCAGAGTCCTGAGGGCTGGCGCTTTACTTCGTTTTTGCTCTAACCAGAAGGGGTTAGCTAACCAGCTAGCCCAGGCTTCCCCAACCTCGGCCCTCCAGATGTTTCGAGACTACAATTCCCATCATCCCTGACCGCTGGGTCCTGCTAGCTAGGGATCATGGGAGCTGTAGGCCCAAAACATCTGGCGCGCCGAGGTGGAGGAAGCCTGAGCTAACGGAGCAGAGCACTAGCAGAAGGTCCCAATTCAACCCCCAGCGGCTGGGAATGTCCCCTGCCTGCCTGAAAACTGCTGCCAGTCAGAGCAAGCAATACTGGCTGTGCAAGTATGCAGTGCCGGTAGCCGATTCCAAACCAGAGGTAAAAATCCGGAATGTGAAAATAACAATTTAAAAAATTGCCCAAATAGCAATGCAACTCCCCCTGTGGGGGGAGAGGTCCCCATTCCCCCCCTCATCGCGGGCAGGGCCAGACTTTGAAAACCGCTCGGCATTTCCTCCGCGGCGGAGGGTCGGGCAGACGCTGAGGAGACGCTGCAAGCGATTCAAAAGCCAGATGGGGCCGCACCGTGTCCAAAACTAACAGGGGGCTGAAGAATGCAGAGATGCTCTGGGCAACGTCAAGGGGAAACGACTCCAAGGGTGTCCAAAGGAAGTGCGGGAACCGAAGAACAACAGACTAGCACCTCAAGGTGCTCAGAAACGAAGCTCCCAGACCACGAGGCTTGCCAACCCGGCGCCCTCCAGACCAGAACGTTTCCGTTCCTCCTCTCTTTCAGCCGTTTCCATCCCAGCTGGTCATGAGAAGACCTTGTTACCAAGGACTGGCGCTGGAGTCTACCTATTTCCTCTTCCCTCCAAGCCCATTTTCCTTTGCTGTCGTGTTAATAATAATAATAATAATAATAATAATAATAATAATAATAATATAGTGGTACCTTGGTTCTCAAACGCCTTGGTGCTCAAACAACTTGGAACCCAAACACTGCAAACCCGGAAGGAAGTGTTCAGGTTTGGGAACTTTTTTCAGAAGCCGAATGTGCTCCGTTTTGAGTATTGCGCTTCCGTTTTGAGTGCCACACTTCCAATTTGAGTGTTACGCTGAAATCTGTCTGTTTTTGCTATTTCTTCTGCGTTTCTGTTTTTTTGCGGCTCTTTTTCGTTTTGTTTCCCTGACTGTGCGGAACCCAGTTCAGCCACGGATGGATGGATTGTGTGACCGCAGTACATCGTTTCTTGCTTTTTCATTTTATGGATCGACGGTCTCGTTCGATAGTAAAAATCCGTGTTAAAATTGCTGTTTCAGGGGTTGTTCTTAAAAGTCTGGAACGGATTAATCCGCTTTGCATGACTTTCTATGGGAAAGCGCGCCTTGGTTTTGGAACGCTTCGGTTGTGGAGCGGAATTTCCGGAACGGATTAAGTTTGAGAAGCAAAGTTCCAAAAAGTTTATTACAGCAAAAGCCAGCAATATAATCACATATAATAATGTTCAAGTGTCCCTGCGTCCACTGTGTGTCAGTGGAACTGCGCGAGTGCGCATGTCCCACAGGGACGCACGGATTGGAGAGCTCTACTTCCCCCCCCAACAGGGACGCAGGCATTGGAGCGGCCGGAGAGGGGGGCGTGTCCGGGAGGCAGCGGCAGCGCACGCGCGTTGTCAGTTGGGGCAGCGTTGCCGCCTTGCACGGAGCCTCCTCCTCCTCCTCCTCCTCCGGCCGCCGCCATGCTCCTTCTCTCCCCCGGCCGCGCCGATCACGCGAGCCCCCAGCTTCGCCCGAAGCCGCCACCGGGGCTGCCTGTCAGCTGCAGTCACCCGCCAGCCTCTGCCGCCTCCTCCTCCTCTAGCGCCCGTTATTGTAACGGGCTACCTTCAACTAGTACAATATAATTCCAAACCAGCGATCAGAATATCGCTACAAGGCGTCAAAATCCTAAGGATTAGAATTAAAACAAAAAACAAAAAAACCAATGGCGCAAAAAGGAATTTATAGTATATTTTCCAGTAGAAGTGATGTACGTTTTTTGATGGCTAAGGTGCAAAAACGGGCCCAGGTGGCGCTGTGGGTTAAACCACAGAGCCTAGGGCTTGCTGATCAGAAGGTCGACGGTTCGAATCCCCGCGACGGGGTGAGCTTCCGTTGCTCGGTCCCTGCTCCTGCCCACCTAGCAGTTCGAAAGCACGTCAAAGTGCAAGTAGATAAATAGGTACCGCTCCGGCGGGAAGGTAAACGGCGTTTCCGTGCGCTGCTCTGGTTCGCCAGAAGTGGCTTAGTCCTGGCCACATGACCCGGAAGCTGTACGCCGGCTCCCTCGGCCAATAAAGCGAGATGAGCACCGCAACCCCAGAGTCGGACACGACTGGACCTAATGGTCAGGGGTCCCTTTACCTTTTACCTAAGGTGCAAAACTTCGCCACAGCAGTTTGAGAACCAATTGACCACTGTAAATAAATATTTAAGCAAACCGTTCTGACACTGTGGTTCCGTGGACACTGAGCATCGCACCCCCTCCCGTGAGCCATGAGCTTACCTTTGTGATGGCCATGGCGCAAGCGTGACCCCAGATCTCAATCAGCTGTTGCTGTCCGAACCTAAACTCCTCCAGGAGCTCTTTATCGATAGCCAACGCTTCTGCTCTGCTGCAAGACACAGGAAAAGTTACATCTCCCAAATCATCGAGCAGCGGCTCTACGGCCACAAAAGACAGAGCCAGGGGCGTAGGAAGTGGGGGGAGCGGAGAGGGCGGCCCGCCCCAGGTTCCATCATGGAGGGGGTGACAAATTATCAAGGAACAATTACTGCCCTACTACGGTAGGGCGTTTCATAACAAACTTTATTTTTTAAATGCCTGTTCCAAAGGTCTTACCTTACTACACTAGGGGATATATAGCTACATCTATCTTAGTCCAGTATCCTGTTCTCACAGGGGCCTGAATCCGGAAGCGGGACCCAAGCAGGCAGATTATCACCTCTGTGGCTAGCAGCCTTCGAAAGCCCTCCACGAATCCCCCCAATTCTCTTTTAAAGCCCATCTGGGTTGGCGGCTCTCGCTGTCTCCTGTGGCAGGGAGTCCCGCAGGTTAACGGCGTGCAAGGAGGACGGCTTTTTTTCCCGCCCCGAATCTTCCGGCATCCAGCCACAAGTTCTAGTTCCGACGACTCAGAAGGCTTGGGAAAAGAGGGTCAGACGGATTCGTTTTTCCAGGAATATTATTGCTAATTAAAGCGGCGGAGGGAGGGGGGAATCGTTAAGCAAAAAAAGCCCTCGCGCCCGTCGTTAAATGAGCTGCTGCAGAAGGAACAAACCCCAGGCAGAAGGGAGGTTTTGTAGGAAGCTGTGCTCAGACCAATGGGTCCATCTGTCCCCATATCGTTTACTCTGACCGGCAGCAGCTCTCTGAGGTTTCAGGCTCGGGGGGGGGGCAGCCCCCTTGCCCTGCTGCTAGGGATTGAACCCCAGGGCCTTCTGCATGCCAAGCGGGCGCTTCTCTGCTGAGCTATGGGCCTTTCCCCCTAAAGGCGACGCAAGTTTCTAGTCCTCAAGGGGCCGGTTCAAATCGAAAGCTGCCTTGACCCGGTCTGTCCAGCTCAGCACTGCTTGCACCGAGTGGCAAGAGCTTCTCTGGGGTTTCAGACAGGGACTCCACCCCCCTTCCAATTGTTGAATTGTGGGTGGGAATGGGCCCCCCAAGGGCCATCCGGCCCACCCCCTGCAATGCACGGTTTTGCACTGTCCGATATAAGCCGCCTTTTCACGCTGCGCTGGAAAGTAGCCCGTCTCGCCTCCTCGCTGGAAGGAGAAACCCCCCCCCTCCCCAAAATAAAAAGAAATTGAGCCTTTTCAGCTTCCCGCGGCGTTTGGCTCTGTCGCCATGGCAACCGCTAAATAGAGGCCTTTTGGGGAGAGAAGCAGGAATCTTCCCACAATGCTACAATGGAGAGTTGGGGGGCGGAGGGCTGGGGGGTTAAGGGCTGGGGTGTAGGAAGTGGGGGTTGAGGGTGGGGGCGGTCCGCCCCAGGTCCCATCATGGAGGGGGTGACAAATTATCAAGGAACAATTACTGCCCTACTAGGGTGGTTCATAAAAAAACTTTTTTAAAATGCCTGCTCCAAAGGTCTTATCTTACTACACTAGGGAATATACAGCTATATATGAAATTTCATGCATATCAGTTAATCTCTTGACCCTCCTCCACGAAAATAGCTGTTTACTTGGCCGTTTCCCTATGTCGTGAAGGCTGAAATTTCAATTCAGTGGAGCACTTACTGCTCCCAACCCTAACCCTGCGGAAAGCCGTCTAATTAGACTTTAATTGGATTTTGGCATGTTTTTAGGAGGCAATTTAATTATTGTTTGATTTTATATCAATGTTATGTATCTGATGTTAGCCGCCCTGAGCCCGACTTCGGCCGGGGAGGGCGGGATATAAATAAAAGTTTATTATTATTATTATTATTATTATTATTACAGTGGACCCTCGACTTATGAAGGTAATCCGTTCCGACGGGAGCGTCGGAACTCGAAAAAAACGTAAGTCGAGTCCCCATAGGAATGCGTTGGAGAACGCATTCGTACCTCGAAAATCTTCGCAAGTTGAAAAAACCCTATCTAAAGCGGCCGCGGCTTCCGATCGGAAGTCGAAAAAAATCGGAAGCGGCGGCCGCTTTGATCCCTCATAACTCGAAAAATACAGAAGTCGGGGCATTCGTAAGTCGAGGGATCACTGTATTCCTTTGTAAGAAAATATGAAATAACGTAAAACCATTTAATTTAATTTTTAAAGCCCTCTTCATTGATTAACGTGGTTGACATACCTGAGACCCAGAATAAGACTATTGATCCAAAACTCTAAAATGCATTGTATATAATTGACTTTTTATTTCTACTCTTTGTATATCGTATTGTTGTTTTACTGCTATGGCCAACGGCTGGCGCAAACGAAGATTCGTTCATTCATTCAAACACACCTGAGACCCAACATGGGACTCAGCTACATCGGCAAAGGGAAAAAACGCTTTGTACGCGTTGTATGTGCGTTCTAACACCAGGTGGTGCTGCGGAGCCCCCGTTTTCGCCCACCCGATTTCCCGTGCAAAGTTTGCGACGTGTTTAAATGAAACGCTTCTTTTTTTTACGCTTCTGAATGACGTCACCTTAAGATACAAGAGCGGAAGAGTGAACCCCCCAAAAACGTGCGAGACGAAAAAAGAGATTTAACGGGCGGCAGGATTGCACGCTCGTTCTCTCTCGCCCCCAACCCCCAGGAGGAGACAGATTTAATAGCATCGTTGGAAAGGAAAATAAATATATATATCTCTCTGCTCCCAACACCCAAATCACGCTGGAGAGCTAAGCTTGTTTTATGGTTGCCATGGAGATCGGAGGCGAACGGGATCCAGGCAGCGGATCGCTCTTTGCAAAACCCGTGTTTGCAAAGGGGGGGGGGGAAGGATCCTTTTCCATGTTCCAACCATGCAGTATAAACTAACAAATGCATATATTGTACTTTCCCATGTATAAGACTAGGGGGTCTTTTAAATTAAAAAATCATGTTAAGAATGGGGAGGGGGCGTCTTATACATGGATAGTGCATTTTTTGAGGACCGGCGGGTGAGCGATTTTCGGCACTCCCTCCCCCTAAAAAAAAGCTCAACAACTGTGGGCAATCTCCCCATTTTCTTAATTTTGAGCCCCCCCCCCAAAAAAATAGGGGGCATCTTATACACGGGGGTTTGTTATACACGGGAAAATACAGTAGAAAGAGAACTGACCCAAAGAACGCAGGCGTAAAAACCTCACACGTATACCAAGTTATGAAAACGGCCCCCCCCCAAATAGTGTTCATCACTCTTTCAATATGTGGGTTTTTTTGGGGGGGGGTGTTATTGTTTTAATTTTGGTTCTGCATTTTTGCGGTTTGATATTCTGGTTTTATCCTGTGAGCCGGCCTGAGACCTGCAGGTACAGGTAATATGAATTTAATGAATAATCATAATCACCCACACTCGCCCCGCTAATTTCCTCCCCCCCCCCCCGATTCCATATTGTCTTACACTGAATGTAACCGGGGGTGGGGTGGGGAGTATAACCTGAAAAGAGAAAGCGAGACAGTTCTCTTGCAATTCGTGAAAGCAAAATTTTAAATGGAAATTGCTTTTTAAAAAGGTCAAAGCAAAAACCCAGGCACACCGGAAAACAGCTTATGGGGCTGCGAATGGGGAAAGTGCATTGGCTGTAAGGAGAGGCCGCGGGATCAGGCCCACCTGACCCCCCAAGGAGAAACAGATCACAGGAGCAGCTCCCCCCCACTTGGGACCCCCAGCGCCTGAGATTCAGAAGCACTGCTGCCACCGGTCGCCCACAAATTTGCCTGATCCTCATCTAAAGCCATGCAAGTGGGTGGAATCCAGTGGAGGGGAGTTCCACCGGTTAACCACCTGCAGTCCTGGGTTGGGTATCGTTTCCTGGGCGGCGCCGATGTCGCCGTTGGCTCCGCACAGCTCGCCTGTACAGGGTTTGGCCACAGTCCCAGATTCGCAGAACAGTGGAGAGTTGGAAGGGACCCCTGCGGCCATTTAGTCTGACCCCCTGGCATAATGCAAAATGTCCCATACGGGCGCAGTGCTTCCCCGCCCCTTAAAAATATATTTAGGGGTACTCTCCTTTTCCTACTCACATTGAAACACTGCCCCTCAATGAGGCCGAACTGAGATCCGCCAAATGTTTAGGGGTACCCAGAAAAATACGGGGATCGAACCCGCGACCTTGCCGTTACTGGCACCATGTTCTAACCAGCGGAGCTACCCAGTCCTTAAGTCAGCCTTCCCCAAGGTGGCGCCCCCTAGTTGTCGGGCGACCGCGCCAAAGTAGCCAGCCTCCCCTAAAGTCGGTCCCTGAGTCGAGCTCCCCGCTGGGTTGTTTTTGGCCAAGTTGCCATCATCTGCTGCCCACCCCTTGGGTCCGTTGGCTCCACCACAGACCCTGCCTGTCCCCCCCCATTGGAGAAAACAAGCCCCTCCTTGCTTGGGCCCACACCTTCATAGACCCATTCCCCAGCCCGCAACTACCGAGGCCGCATCTTAACATTGCCCGGCGGGACTGCAGGCTTCCGTTGCGGGCAGAACCTCAACAGGTGCAGCCTCCTGACAGGTGCGCAAAGAGCTTCGCCGGGAGGGGGGGCGGCAAGAAGGGCAGGGGGGGGCTTTTTCTGGAACGCGGCCAACTTACCTTAGATAGCGGAGGGGCTGGATCTCCTCTTTGCTGTGGGACGAGTTGCAAACGGGCTTCTCCATCGTCTGGGTGGAAAGAAGCTTCTCTCTCCTCGGCCCCCCCTTTGCTCCCCGCAAGGCCACCCCAGGAAGAAATAAAAACAGCGACACCCTTTTCCCCCCCCCACCCCTCCTTCTCTTTTTTCTTCCGCGGTTTGTAAAAGACAGCAGAATGGGGAGAGCAAGGGCGGTAGTGTGGGCACCGCAGCAATGGATTGGCTGTTCCTTTCTGGAGGAATAAAAGGAAAAATCCCCCCTCCCTGATCCCCCAATGGAAAGGGGGGGGAAGGTTGGTGGTTAACCCTTGCGAGCCCCCCGAAGATGGCTAGCGACACCGTCTGCGGGGGCTCGCGATGGGCAGATCTGTCCAATTGTGCATCTCCGTAAACAGATCTTAAAATTATTTTTGCTACAGAAAGCTTTTGGGTAATGATAGAGATGCCTGGTTAGGTGCTATATCTGAATACTATGGATTTTTGCATCTTAAAAAAGCAGAGACATCACCTTGCCGACAAAGGTCCGTATAGTTCAAGCTCTGGTTTCCCCAGTAGTGATGTATGGAAGTGAGAGCTGGACCATCAAGAAGGCTGATCGCAGAAGAATTGATGCTTTTGAATTCTGGTGCTGGAGGAGACTCTTGAGAGTCCCATGGACTGCAAGAAGATCAAACCTATCCATTCTGAAGGAAATCGGCCCTGAGTGCTCACTGGAAGGACAGATCCTGAAGCTGAGGCTCCAAGACTTTGGCCACCTCATGAGAAGACTCCCTGGAAAATACCCTGGTGTTGGGAAAGATGGAGGGCACAAGGAGAAGGGGACGACAGAGGGCGAGATGGTTGGACAGTGTTCTCGAAGCTACTAATATGAGTCCGACCAAACTGCGGGAGGCAGTGGAAGACAGGAGTGCCTGGCGTGCTCTGGTCCAGGGGGTCACGAAGAGGCGGACACGACTAAACAACAACAACAGGCAGATAGATAGATAGATAGATAGATAGATAGATAGATAGATAGATAGGCAGTGGAAGACAGGAGGGCCTGGCGTGCTCTAGTCCAGGGGGTCACGAAGAGGCGGACACGTCTCAACAACAACATGGATTTTTGCAGTCTTGGGGGGTAGATGTTACTGGGGGGGGCAGATTAATGGACGGAAGAAATGCACGTGAAACTGGGACGGACTGGGAACAAGCCGGCGATGCGTGAATCGGCTACATTCAGTTTCTCTCAGTTCCTGGTTTGTTTGTTTCCCCCGAGTCTCAAGTTCAGCTGGTCACATTTGCAATTGTTGTCGGGAAAAATCTTGAAAATCCGCCAGCATTTCCATGCAAATTTCGTCCGGTATAATACAGACATTCGTATGCATTTTCGCAGAATCTATTCGTTTGTTTCTCTGCAATCTCCCCTGGTGCGACGCGTCTTTGCACGTTGCTGTCACTAATATGCACTAATAACCCCAGTCTTTGTATTTTCCGGGGCGACTGGTATAAGATCCACTTTTCGGCTATTGATTCAAAACCCTAAAATGTATAGAATTGACTTTAAAAAAAATCTTTGTATGTCGTATTGTTTTATTGCTGTGGCTGACGGCTGACGCAAATAATTCATTCATTCATTCCTCCACCAGCCAGCAGGGGGGCTAATGAGACCACCAACAACATCCCGACGCTCTGCCCCTCCGGCTCTATGATTCTACGGACAGATGGACAGGTGGCAAGAGGCGCTCTTAACAGAACATAGCATTTTTATTCAGTATATATATATATATATTTGTTTGTTTCCAACGTCCAGCATATAAACATAAGGAGCTAAAGGCAGAACATGCGATGGGGGTGAGCGGATCCTGTCCGCAGAAAGGAGTCGGTCAGCAAAGCAACTCGGGGGTATACCGAGTCCGCCCCCCGCCGCATGAGCTAGCCGCTGCCAGCTGCAAATAGAGACCCCCCCTCCCTCTCTCACACCGTGGCACCGAACCCCCCCAGATTGTAAGAAGTGGGCACTGCCATGTGCCTTAAATCCTGCGAAATTGCAGCGGTCAGAGCATTCTCTGAACGTCCGAACGACCACTCACGCTGCAAAAATATGCACATGGTTGTCCAAAAACGAAGGCAGGCGTTAATTTAAAATAGGGGTGCCATTGTCGTCCCCCCCAACATATCCGGGATTCATCCGTCGGAAAACCCAGGCGTATGGCGACCCACGTGGGAATTGTTGGCATTTAATTTCCTTAAAAACACAGCCGCACCTTGGTTTTCGAACAGCTTAGTTCTCAAACGTTTCGGCTCCCGAATGCCGCAAACCCGGAAGTGACCGTTCCGGTTTGTGGACTATTTTCGGAAGCTGAACGTCCGGTGCGGCCTCCGATTGGCCGCAGGAGCTTTCTGCAGCGAATCGGAAGCTGCGTTTCGGTTTCCGAACGCTTTGGAAGTCGAACGGACTTCCGGAACGGATTCCGTTCGACTTGCGAGGTGCGACTGTAGCTCCGAAACTTCCATTTTTTTGGGGGGGGGGGGAGATTTCATCAAAAGAAGTTCAACTTTGGCCAAAATGAGCTTGGCAACTTTGGTGTCCGGATCGTCACTTGTTGAAATATGGCAACCTTAATTTAAAAGAAGAGATGGAACCTGCCCTATTCCACAGCGCAGGGGGGGGGGAACCATGCGCTGCCCGGGCGCCACCTGGACTCCAGCTCCCATCGTCCCTGACCATTGGGAGTTCGGAGTCCAACGACATCAAGAGGGATGCAGATAAATCCCTCCATTCCTGACCTAAGGAGAGGCACTCCCTTCTTCACGCAGGAGGTGGAAAGAAGCCTCTGTTTAGAAGAGCGCAGAAGGCTCCACCTCAGATCAGGCACCAGGGTATTCCGGGTCGCTGGACTACATAACCCATCACCCACGGTCGCTGGACTACATAACCCATCATCCGCGGCTGTACAGACTACCGGGACGCTGGAGTCCAGGGACATAGACACTCCCATCCCTGATGGGGGATGAGGCATTCCCTGCTGCCTCTTGCAAACGGAGGCATTTGTTTTATTTTTGCATAGGCTGTGTTACATTTTATGTCATCGATAAAATAAAATAAAGGCAGCTGGAGGAATACAGGTTTCCCTAGACCCCGAGCCAATGCCTCTTCTAAAAAAAAATGAATTTCTCCAGGTGTTTTAGCCGAGTTCCCGGCATTGCACGGCAACTTTACAATTTAATTTCTCCTACAGGAATGATATTTCAAGGGCCTTCAAATATTGCTGGCTCCCCATCGCCCCTGACTATTAGCCGTCTTGGATGCTGGGAGGCGGCAGTCCCAACGGCATCTAGGGGGCCACTGCCCCACAACCACCGGCCTACGGTTCCTTCCCTGCTTTCCACGCCAGCTGCCTTGAAAACTCCCCCCTCTCTTAACACCCCCACCCCAAAAGTGCAGAGTGTACATTCACGGGTCGTGTGAGCCTCTAACTTTTTAAAAAAGAAGAAAGGACTTTTTGGTGTGATGAAAAACGACATGGTCGGGCGAAGGGGGAGTCGGGTGGCGTCCCGGGCACCGGCCAGTCAGCGCTATGCGGAGATCCCTTCTGCATCGAAATGCAGGGATGGGGGAAGCTGTGGCTTTCGAGACGCTGCTCGTCTCCAAACCCCCATCCTTCCTGACCGGCTCTACAATTTCTGGGGGTCCTCATGTCGAACGCCCTGGGGGGTTTGGAGATTATGGGGCAGCGACGTCTCGGGCGCTCAGATTTCAAATCTTCCTGCGGGATACGAGTTCCGCCGCGTGGCACAGGAGCAAAACCCCCTCCGCCCTTTAAGAAGGGGTACCCCAGAAAGTAAGCAGAGGTCGCCAAGAGATTGGGGGGGGTTCCGAACCCAAGCTGTAGGGTTCACCCCAGAGAACGGGTTCGCCTACGATTTTAGGGGGCAGAATTAAAGAGCAACTGCAAAGGCGCCCGAGACCCCAGTGCGTTTGACACATTCAACTGGTGCAGAAGGAAATTCACTTGCAAAATATCGACAACAGCAAAGGGAGGGGGGCAGACTCTGCTCAGGATGGGCTAGCGGCAAAAGCAAGAAGTTATTTTATCGATGCACAGCAGCCATTTACGCCCGCGTTCTCGAAGCACCTCCCGTTCCGCCCCTTTAACTGTGACCCCCCCCCCAAGCTTTTAAATTGTGGGTTTCTCTAATGCAGCGCCTGGCTAGCCCAGCAATTGAAAGCCAGCTTGCATAAAGCTTTATAAAGTTGCATAAATAAATCCCGCCTTGTTGGGGGCAGGCAAGACGAAACGAGGAGCAGGCGAACCGCTCCGTCTTGTAAACAAGACCTTCCGGGCGGCAACGCACCGTTTTCACAGCTACGCACGTGATTCCCACCTAATGTATACTCTGTGTATACTCTGTGAGTATTCATGTTGGCTCGTTTGAATGCCTTCCCGTCCTCCGTGATGTCTGGAAGACTTAGAGGCATTCCTTACCAGAACAGACTCTGCACGTGTGGCCAGAATGTGCCCGATTCTCTAGACCACATAATTCTGGACTGCCCGCTTTTTAGCACCTTTCGTGCTGATCTTATAACGTCCTTTTCATGGCTTGAGGCTCTACCTAATAATCAACGCAAGGTGCAGTTTCTTTTGAGAGACGTCTCTCCATCACCCACCAGAGCCCTGGTACAGTTTTTGTGCAAAATCTTCGAAGTCAAATCTGGGGGAGCTTGGTCTACATAATAGGCTGAGGAAGTTTTCCTTTTACTGTATGTAATATAAACATGTTGTTGTTTTATATCCTATATTATAATCTTCAAGTGTCCCTGCGTCCACCTGCAATTTTCCGTGTGTCACGGAAGTGAGGTACTGCGCATGGCACAGACGGACGCAGGGATTGGAGGGGGCAGAGAGGGGGGCGGGACAACGCAGAGACACTTCCGGCCGGCCGAAACTGCGCCGCCGCCATTGCCGGGGGAAAGCGGCGCAAAGCGCCGCTGCCGCTGCCACCGCCCGCCTATGGAGGCTCCCGCCGCCGCCTTTGCTGCGCTCAGCCGTTTCCCGCCGCCAGGGGGCGTCCGGGGTTGGGGGGCTCCCCGGTTTCCCCGCGCTCAGCCTCCTCCCTCCGCGGCGGCAGGGGCGTCCGGGGTTGGGGGGTTTCCCGGTTTCCCCGTGCTCAGCCTCCTCCCTCCGCGGCGGCAGGAGCGCAGCCGTGGCTGTGCCCCCCGCCCCGCAAGGCGCGCGCGTGTGCTGCCGGGCTAGCGCCCGTTATCTCAACAGGCTTCAATTCACTAGTATGCCAATAAAGGTGCTGAACTGAATTGTATACTCTGTGTGTGTGGGAACGCAAATACACAATTTTTGCATATGGAGGAAATTCGGCAGAACGCGAATCCCGGAGAAACAGCCCCGTTTCAGTCCGTGTATTGGTTCGGGAACGGCAAACGAGGTAGGTTCGGATCTCCCACAGCTCCATACCTACAGAGAACCCTCTTCTCTGCTTTCCGGACCCCCTTACCGGAGGGATTTAAGAATGAGGGGCGCTGCCTGTTAAGCGTTAGCCCCCAAGAGACCCCCGTCCTTACATCCGCTCCTTTGAGAAGGCAGCGCCTCTGAGACGCAGGGGAATGGGGGTACAAGTCCACCTTCAGGGGCGGGGAGACCCACCGACGCCCCACCCTGAATACGAGGTTCGAGTCCGGATCGCGTCTCTCAGACCCGGGTTTCTTCTACGTTCTTGTCCTCCAGGAAACCAAGGATTCTTCTCCAGCGGCTGGGGGCCAGGGGGTGGCAATCCTCGTCGCTTTGGTCTTTGGCGAAGTGAACGAACACCTTGCGGCGAACGGGAACGGGGCGGTGAGAGAAAGACAAAGGGGGATATTACATTCGTGACTAGCGTTATTAAAGAAGCCAGATTACCATATTTTTCGCTCTATAAGGCGCACCTGACCATAGGACGCACCTAGATTTTAGAGGGGGAAAGCCCCTTTTTTTGAGGATCAGCTCAAATTTCTGTAGCTTCTTTTGCAAAGGAGAAAAGCTCCATTTTTTTGAGGATCAGCTCAAAGTTGTTGAGCCTACTTTGCAAAGGGAAAAAACCGTTTTATGGGGTTTAACTCACAGTTCTGCAGCTTCAGGAAAGGGAGCCTTTTCTACAGTTTCCAGACAGATGATCTAATCAGCCAGTCCCATGTCGCTGGGGAAACAGCCTCCCTCTGCAAGAGGGCGGGGCTGGAATCTCTTATCTCTCTCCCCGATCGTTTGCTGAGCAGCTGCTCAGGGGGCTTCCTTTCAACACCCCCTTCTCTCTCTTTTGTTAAAAAAAGCATGATCTGCTTTTGCAGAACGAAACTGGGTGGATTTCTCAGAGGTGAGAAGGAAAAGGAGAATCCGAGAACAGCGGGACCAGAAGTTCGTCAAAGACTGGACTAAATTTACAGACTATCTAAAAGAAAATACAGAACTGAATACGTTTGTAGGACTACAAGAGGTTTTGTAGATCAAGAAAGAATGCTATTATCAATATGAACTTATAATTGAAGTAGGAATAGATATAGTAAAACAATGGTTGAAATAAGAAGTATAAGATAATATGCAGAATTTTATAAAGTTATAAGGAAGGTTTGAAGGAAGTCAAGGCTGTAAAAAGCCAAAAAGGTTTAAGAAGTGGAAGGATGTGATGTTATTATTGTAAAAAACTTTGTTAAAAATAATAAAAATGATATACAGGTGAAACTCGAAAAATTAGAATATCATGGAAAGGTTCATTTCTTTCAGTAATTCAACTTAAAAGGTGAAACTAATAAATGAGATAGACTCATGACATGCCAAGCGAGATATGTCAAGCCTTTATTTGTTATAATTGTGATGATTATGGCGTACGGCTGATGAGAACCCCAACTTAACAATTTCAACTTTGGGGTTTTCATCAGCTGGACGCCATAATCATCACAATTATAACAAACAAAGGCTTGACATCTCTCGCTTGGCATGTCATGAGTCCATCTCATATATTAAACTCCAGTAGCTAATGAAAACAATTGCTTACATAAATGGACTTTTCCACGATATTCTAATTTTTCGAGTTTCACCTGTATAAAAAAAAGAGAGAGAGAGAAGGAAAATGAGAGAGGCGGAAGCTTTGTTTGGAAAGGCTATTTTGGGGGGGGTAAGGGGGTCCCCACTCATGCCGCCGGCCTCACCTGGTCGAGGGTCGTTTGCGAGACGGAGTAATCTTCGATGTGGTAGGTGGTCCGGTGAGCAGAGAGGACGCCGAAGATCTTGGCCAGGGAGGAGCTGCGCGAAGGCAACTGGTACTGGAGGGTGCAATGGTGCTTCTCCTTCAAGACGATTCCGGGGAAAGAGTCCCGGATGAATTTATCCACAGGGCCCAGGTCGGCGCTGGAGACTCGGAGGACGATGGTGTAGCCGTCTCCGAACCTAGGCAGAGAAACCGGGGCGGAACAGGGGGCTGCTGTTTTGGCGAGAGATTCAGGAGAAAAAGGCACCATTATCTCGGAAAACAGAAATAAGGGTTTGCGTCTCTCGGCCTGGCCCGCCTCGCAGGGCCGTTGTGGGGATCAAACGAGGAAAGAACCTAGGCGAGGCAGAAATGCCGTAAATGGAATAAGAATAAGGAACGCGGGCCTGTTCATTTCAGTTAGGTCTCCTCTTGAGTCTCAGCCGGCTGGATTACAGCCACAGCCCGTGGCGGCATCTGCACCTCACATCTGAAGCGCGTTTAAAGCGCTTGGCTTGCCTCAAAGGATCCTGGGATCTCGTTCTGGCTAGGTAAAAGGACTCTTGGGGTAAAGCAGAACTGGTAAGGGGCGTGGCTTATGTGAGGGGTGTGTCCTGCAGAGGTGTGGTTTATGCGAGGGGTGTGTCCTGTAGAGGAGGTGTGGTTTATGTGAGGGGTGTGTCCTGTAGAGAGGAGGTGTGGTTTATGTGAGGGGTGTGTCCTGTAGAGAGGAGGTGTGGTTTATGTGAGGGGTGTGTCCTGCAGACAGGTGTGACTTATGTGAGGGGTGTGTCCTGCAGAGAGGAGGTGTGGTTTATGTGAGGGGTGTGTCCTGCAGACAGGTGTGTCTTATGTGAGGGGTGTGTCCTGCAGAGAGGAGGTGTGGTTTATGTGAGGGGTGTGTCCTGCAGACAGGTGTGTCTTATGTGAGGGGTGTGTCCTGCAGAGAGGAGGTGTGGTTTATGTGAGGGGTGTGTCCTGCAGAGAGGTGTGGTTTATGCGAGGGGTGCAGCCTGGGGTGAAGAGGTGTGGTCAAATTGAGGGGTGTGGTCTGGAGAAAGGGGTGTGGTCAAAGTGAGGGGTGTGGCTGCAGAGAGGAGGTGTGATCAAAGTGAGGGGTGTGGTCTGGAGAAAGGGGGTGTGGTCTGTGTGAGGGGTGTGGCCTTTAGGACTGAAATCCCTCCCCAAAACAGCACATTATCCATACGAAACCCCCTTCCCCACCACTGCCAGAGGCTCACTTGTTCTTCAGGTGCTGCACACTCCCCAGGCATCGGAAACGGCCGTTCACCATGATCGCCATCCTGGTGCAAAGAGCCTCGCACTCCTCCATGCTAGCAGGGGGGGAGAAAGGAGGAGAAGGAAAGGCGGTCAAGCTCCTTTCGGCCTGAGCCCTCATGTTTCAGAAGGTGCCTCTCTGGGTAAACGGCAGGGGAATCTGCACCTGTGGAATTCCTGCCTGGATGTTCAACCCAGTTGCTGGGATTCCTGTATTGCAGGGGGTTAGACTGGATGACCCTTGGGGGTCCCTTGCAACTCTGCAATCCTAGGATTCTAAATCCAGAGAGAGAGATTTTGCCTTTGTTTACCTGTGGGACGTGAGGACCACCGACCGGCCGTCCCTTATCACGCCAAGGATGCAGTTCCAAAGGAAGCGCTTGGCCCGAGGGTCCATCCCCGTCGTCGGCTCGTCCTGGAACCCGCAAGCAAACGAAATTTTCGAGCCGCTTTCGCGAGGCCTCGCCAGGTTCTTGCCCACCCAGCTAACACTGCCCACCCCCCTTCCAGCTTTAAAAATGGCCGGCGATGCATCACTGACCAGAAAGATGACCGGTGGCGCTCCGATGAGTGCGATGGCCGTGGAGAGCTTGCGCTTGTTGCCGCCGCTGTACCGTCCGGCGGGCCTGTCCGCGTAGGCCGCCAGGCCAAGCGTCGACAACCCCCATTTGACCACCTGGTGGGGAGAGAGAGACCGGTTGGGGAAGAGGTGGGGAGCCAGGCAGCAGGGGGCGCCAGAGCGAACGGCAGGCAGAGCCAACGAAGCCTAGATTTGCCCCCATCATAATAATAAATAAAATAAATAATAATAATAATTACAGACTTAACAAAATAAAAAAAATCCTTCCAGTGGCACCTTAGAGACCAACTAAGTTTGTTCTTGGTATGAGCTTTCGTGTGCATGCACACTTCTTCAGATACACTGAAACAGAAGTCACCAGACCCTTATATATAGTGAGAGGGTGGGGAGGGGTATTACTCAGAAGGGGGGTGGGAGATGGGTGATAGGCTGATGGCTGTGGTAAACCTGTTGTCGACTGTTAGCGACTGCAATTGGTCTTACAGGAAAAAGCAAGGGGTGAGAAGGTTAAAAATAGCTTTGTCATGTATAATGAGATAAGAATCCCATGTCTGTATTCAGACCAGGTCTCTCCATGGTTTTAAGTTTGGTAATGAGTTGCAATTCAGCAACTTCTCTTTCCAGTCTATTTCTGAAATTCCTTTGCAAGAAGACAGCTACTTTGAGATCTCGTATAGAGTGTCCTGGGAGACTGAAGTGCTCTCCTACTGGTTTCTCTGTCTTGTGATTCCTGATGTCGGATTTATGTCCATTTATCCTTTGGCGTAGGACCTATTGATTGGCGTAGGACCTATTGTTTGTCCAATATAGAGAGCTGAAGGGCACTGTTGGCATTTGAAGGCATAGACAATGTTAGACGATGAGCAATTAAATAGTCCTGAGATGGTATGTTTGAGGTTGTTGGGGCCAGTACTGGTGTTGTCCGGGTGTATGTGGCAGCAAAGTTGGCATCTGGGTTTATTGCAGGCTCTGGTGCCAGTGTCTGTGTTAAGTCTGGTTGTAGTATTATTGTGGGTGAGGAGTTGTTTAAGATTGGGTGGCTGTCTGTAGGCAATGAAAGGTCTTCCTCCCTTTCCAGTGCTACTGGAAGGAATTTTTTTATTTTGTTTTGACTATGACAGACCAACACGGCTATCTACCTGTAATTACAGACTTGTAAGTCGAACCGAGTCCGTTCGACTTCCGAAACGTTTGGAAACCAAATCGCGACTTCCTATTGGCTGCAGGAAGCTCCTGCAGCCAATCGGGAGCCGCCGCCGGACGTTCGGCTTCCAAAAACCGTTCGGAAACCGGAACGCTCGCTTCCGGATTTCGATCGCCCGGGAGCCAAGGCGTTCAAGATGCAAGGTACGACTGTAATAAACAACCAAGGCACCGTCCGAGCATGCGCAGAGTGCTTTTCCGGCTGCTGTGCCGCGAGGGCGCCGGAGAGCTGGCCTTTTTGCAACTCTCACCCCGGGAATTTCGTTCTCCGGGACCCCGCGCAGGCGAGAGTAGAAGACGAGATGTTCGCGCCCGGTTAGCAGGTCGTTGATGGCGTCGAACTGGGGGCAATAGCCCATGTTCTGCTGGACGGCTTGCAGGTCAGTGAGCACGCTGTAGGTGGGGGGGGGTTGAGGGTTAGGAGGGGGGTTGGATAGAGAGAGAGAGAAAGGAGGTTTTGAAGCAAGAAGCAAAGATAATGGCAAGTAAACGCAGGTCTCTCTCCCCCCCCCCCTTTTCTTAAATTTTCATTTATACTTTCCAAGTTTCTCCATCTCACTCATTTTACAATCACTTCAACATTTCCCAACTCGACTTCCTTCCCCCTCTCTTTCTGGTTTTTAAAAAAATGATCTTTATTAATAATTTGCATAATTAACAGAAACCGGTCCTAATTCACCTTTTACAGTCATATATATGCATGTAGTTTTGCCGGTACATTTATAACACACTTTAAAATTAACAAAAAAAACAAAGTATACAACTACACTTAACAACTAAAATTGACTTCCACACTTCCTTCCTCTGCTTTGAAAAGAAATTAGTACCATTTATCCTTGTCCACGGTTTAACTCTCCTTATATAATACATCAAACATCAATCCTGAATTATTAAGATCACTTAGATTATTTAAACACTTGATTCTATACTTTTCCAATGTGTTTTCTGTACGTCTTACATATGTCTTAATTGTATCCTTTATCTGTAAATTACATTTGTTATTTCACTTGAATTGCAAATCAAGAGATGTCGTTACACTGGTAATTTTATTTTTCGTTGATCTTTGCTATACAGGTGAAACTCGAAAAATTAGAATATCATGGAAAAGTCCATTTATGTAAGCAATTGTTTTCATTAGCTACTGGAGTTTAATATATGAGATAGACTCATGACATGCAAAGCGAGAGATGTCAAGCCTTTGTTTGTCATAATTGTGATGATTTATGGCGTACAGCTGATGAAAAACCCAAAGTTGAAATTGTTCATTTGGGGTTCTCATCAGCTGTACGCCATAATCATGCAAAGGGTTTTTTCCCTTTGCAAAGTAAGCTCAACAACTTTGAGCTGATCCTCAACAAATTGGGCTTTTCTCCTTTGCAAAAGAAGCTGCAGGAATTTGAGCTGATCCTCAAAAAAATGGGGCTTTCCCCCATTTATGCGTCCTATGGTCAGGTGCGCCTTATAGAGCGAAAAATACAGCACTTGATTTAGATTTATGCGTTTTCCCCAATCGGCACTGACCTGTAGCCTTTCAGGAAGGCCCTCCCAGACGTCACCTCCGAGTCTCCCGTTAGCATTTTGAAAGTGGACGTTTTCCCAGCGCCGTTGACCCCCAGGAGACCGAAACACTGCGGGGAAAGTTTTTTGTTGGACTTCTGCGCCAACACAGAGTGTGCGCAGCGACTGGGGGCGGAGAAATAAAAGGCTGTCCGCAATATCTCTGCTTGGTTTTATTTCAAAAACGTAGCAGTCAAACGCTGCGAGCCATATCACTCCTCCTCACCAGCCCCTAGCAGCAGCAGCCATTCCCAGGGGCGTCTTGCCCATAGAGGCAAGTGGAGCGGGGTGCCGGGGCGCCAAGTTCTGGAAGGCGCCAGGGAAGAGGTGGAGGTTGGCACCAGCTCACTGCCCTTGCTGAAGAAGAAGAAGAGTTTGGATTTGATATCCCGCTTTATCACTCCCCGAAGGAGTCTCAAAGCGACTCACATTCTCCTTTCCCTTCCAAATAAATTCATAGAAAAACCAAATAAATTCATAGAATCATAGAACCATAGAGTTGGAAGAGACCCCAAGGGCCATCCAGTCCAACCCCCTGCCAAGCAGGAATTATTAATATTATTATTATTATTATTATTATTATTATTAGAATGATAGAATCCTAGAGTTGGAAGAGACCCCAAGGGCCATCCAGTCCAACCCCCTGCCAAGCAGGAATTATTATTATTATTATTATTATTATTATTATTATTATTAGAATGATAGAATCCTAGAGTTGGAAGAGACCCCAAGGGCCATCCAGTCCAACCCCCTGCCAAGCAGGAAACACCATCCAAGCATTCCTGACAGGTGGCTGTCAAGCCTCTGCTTAAAGACCTCCAAAGAAGGAGACTCCACCACACTCCTTGGCAGCAAATCCCACTGTCCAACAGCTCTTACTGTCAGGAAGTTCTTCCTAATGTTGAGGTGGAATCTTCTTTCTTGTAGTTTGAATCCATTGCTCCGTGTCCGCTTCTCTGGAGCAGCAGAATACAACCTTTCTCCCTCCTCTATATGACACCCTTTTATATATTTGAACATGGCTATCCTATCACCCCTGAACCTTCTCTTCTCCAGGCTAAACATACCCAGCTCCCTAAGCCGTTCCTCATAAGGCATCGTTTCCAGGCCTTTGACCATTTTGGTTGCCCTCCTCTGGACACGTTCCAGCTTGTCAGTATCCTTCTTGAACTGTGGTGCCCAGAACTGGACACAGTATTCCAGGTGGGGTCTGACCAGAGCGGAATACAGTGGTACTATTCCTTCCCTTGATCTAGATGCTCTACTCCTATGGATGCAGCCCAGAATTGCATGGGCTTTTTGAGCTGCTGCATCACACTGTGGACTCATGTCAAGTTTATGGTCTACCAAGACTCCTAGATCCTTTTCACATGTACTGCTCTCAAGCCAGGTGTCACCCATCCTGTATTGGTGCCTTTCATTTTTTTTGCCCAAGTGTAGTAATTGGTTTTTTTTAAAAAGGCAGCATCTTCTGTAGAGCAACATGCGGGGGGTGGGGGGGGGACTGTCCTGTGTTTGGCCGCCCCAGACAGCCTCTCCTCTGGTCAGGGATGGCAACTTAAATAAAATATTGGGTTGGGGGTGGGGTGGCAGCGGCCAGGTAAGTCCCCACCCTGCATAATCAGATCACAAGATGCAACACATACACACCATTTGAACGGCAATGCCCATCAACTTTGGGGGGGGGCATCAAATATTTTATGGGGAGGGGGCAAAGGGACCTCGGACCCTACGAATTTCCCCCTGTGCATCTAGCCCACGCAGAAGGTGGGAGATGCCTCTGCTTGAGAACTCCTGATTCCTTCCCCGCGAGGTCACTTACTTCCCCCGGAGGGATCCCCACGCACAGGCGATCCACCGCTGGCTTCTTGGTCCTCCGGTAGATCTGGGGAAAGAATGGCAGGCTGGCGGTCACATGCGAATTCCTCTCCCCACCCACTAGGGAGCGCTTCCAAATTGACACACTTCCTAACCCGCCCTCCAGGCAGGGCCTTCTTGGTGGTAGCTCCCAATCTTTGGGATTCCCTCCCCAGAGAAGCCGTACCGGCTTCCTCCTTCCCTAGCAATACACAAATGCCTTAAATAATAATATTAGTAAATTGCAAATGATAATACTAGCAAAATGCAAAATGCGGGGAACCCAATTTAAAGTTGGGGGAAAAGAGAAGGTGGGGAATTGGCATGTCTTTCCCTAGCAATGCCTTAAATAATAAAAGAAGGGTGGTGGGAATGGGTGATTAGCTGATAGCTGTGATAAACCTGTTGATGACTGTTAACGACTGCAATTAGTCTTACAGGAAAAAGCAAGGGGTGAGAAGGTTAAAAATAGCTTTGTCATGTATAATGAGATAAGAATCCAAGACCAGGTCTCTCCATGGTTTTAAGTTTGGTAATGAGAGACCTGGTCTGAACAAAGACATTGGATTCTTATCTCATTATACATGATAAAGCTTTTTTAACCTTCTCACCTCTTGCTTTTTCCTGTAAGACTAATTGCAGTCGTTAACAGTCGGCAACAGGTTTACCACAGCTATCAGCCTATCACCCACTCCCACCACCTTTCTGAGTAATACCCCTCCCCACCCTCTCACTATATATAAGGGTCTGGTGACTTCTGTTTCAGTGTATCTGAAGAAGTGTGCATGCACACGAAAGCTCAGACCAAGAACAAACTGAGTTGGTCTCTAAGGTGCTACTGGAAGGAATTTTTTTATTTTGTTTTGACTATGACAGACCAACACGGCTATCTACCTGTAACTTAAATAATAATAATAATAATAATAAATTGCAAATGATAATTATAGCAATCGATTGCAAATTGCTGCAAAATGCGGGGAACCTTCGTTAGCTGCTGCAGTACGAGGATATCCCCGGCCGGGACCCCGCCGGTGACCCTCTTCCGTTCCTTGGCGACATCCTCATCCTCTTCCCCCAGCGGGGACTCCTTGACCGGGGAGGGCCTGGAAGGCGAAGGAAACATAAAGACCCCTTCCATCGGCTCTGGCCCGGCCGGCCGGCCCCACCAGTCCTCCTTTCATCCCTCCCCCTCAAAAAAATGTGTCCCCTGACCTCGAAGCCCTGCCTTCTGCATGCAAGGCAGTTGGCTCTAACCACTGAGCGACACAGCCCCCTCACCGGAAGGAGACGAAGAACTTGTACTGCACCAGGAGAGTGAAGGCGAAGAAAACGGCTCCTTCCACAGCCATGGCGAAGATGTTCTTCCCCACTAAGTCCCAGCTTAGAGGAGAGATGAATTTTCGGTCACCTGCATGGGGGGGGGGGGAAGAGAGAGACGGGAACATGAACAGAGAGCAGCCCCTGCTGGAGCGAGGAAAATGGAACAGCAGGCTTAATCGGTTTGGGGTTTTCTCCTGTCGTTGAGGGATAGCTGCCCGTCTGAGCAGCAGAGTCATAAAGACAAAATAATAATAATAATAATAATAATAATAATAATAATAATTTATTATTTATACCCTGCCCATCTGGCTGGGTTTCCCCAGCCACTCTGGGTGGTTCCCAACAGATTAAAAACACGAAAGCAAGACCAAAAAACTAATAATTAATAATAATAATAATAATAATAATAATAATTAGTATTATTTATTACTTATACACGACCCATCTATCTGGGTTTTCCCAGCCACTCTGGGCAGCACCCAACAGAAGATTAAAAACACGATAAAACGTCAAACATTAAAAGCTTCCCTAAACAGGGCTGCCTCCTGATGTTTTCTAAAAGTCAGATAGTTGTTTCTTTCCTTGACACCTGATGGGAGGGCGTTCCACAGGGCGGGTGCCACCACCGAGAAGGCCCTCTGCCTGGTTCCCTGTAACCTTGCTTCTCGCAGGGAGGGAACCGTCAGAAGGCAATCAGGAGGAGGACCCCGGTGTCCGGGCTGGACGATGGGGGTGGAGATGCTCCTTCAGGGATACTGGGCCATTTAGGGCTTTAAAGGTCAGCACCAACACTTTGAATTGTGCCCGGAAACAGACTGGGAGCCAATGTACGTCTTTCAGGACCGGTGTTATGTGGTCTCCACTCCCAGTCCCCAGTCCGGCTGCCACATTCTGGATTAGTTGCAGTTTCTGGGTCACCTTCAAAGGTAGCCCCACGTAGAGCGCATTGCAGTAGTCCAAGCGGGAGATAACCAGAGCATGCACCACTCTGGCGAGACAGTCTGCGGGCAGGGAGGGTCTCATCCTGTGTACCAGATGGAGCTGGGAGACAGCCGCCCTGGACACAGAATTGACCTGCGCCTCCATGGATGACTGTGAGTCCAAAATGAGCCCCAGGCTGCGCACCTGGTCCTTCGGGGGCACAGTGACCCCATTCAGGACCAGGGAGTCCTCCATCCCCGCCCCCCTGTCCCCCCAAAACAGTCCTTCTGTCTTGCCAGGATTCAAACTCAATCAGTACGCCGCCATCCACCCTCCAACCTGTTTTTGCTAGCACCCAACTGCCAGGTCATGGGACGCGGGTGGCGCTGTGGGTTAAACCACAGGCTTGCCGATCAGAAGGTCGGCGGTTCGAATCCCCGTGACGGAGTGAGCTCCCGTTGATCGGTCCCAGCTCCTGCCCACCTAGCAGTTCGAAAGCACGTCAAAGTGCAAGTAGATCAATAGGTCCCGCTCTGGCGGGAAGGTAAACGGCGTTTCCGTGCGCTGCTCTGGTTCGCCAGAAGCGGCTTAGTCCTGCTGGCCACATGACCTGGAAGCTGTACGCCGGCTCTCGTCCAATAAAGCGAGATGAGCGCCGCAACCCCAGAGTCGGACACGACTGGACCTAATGGTCAGTGGTCCCTTTACCTTTACCGCAACCGCTGCCCCGCTTTGTTTGGCAGCCGCCAAGCGCCACTCACCGAAGCGCTCAAAGGCGTCCGCCATCGCCTGGTTCTTCACCATATCGATCAGCCCACGGCCCAGGCAGAAGTGCGGAAAGATGAGGAAGACTTTTTTGAGGATGACGTTGATGTCGTTCAAGTTCTGCTCGCGAGAGGGGAGCAAACACACGCATATGTATTTATTTACTTTTTCCATGGATAATCCGGCTTCTCCTTCACAGGAATTCCAAGCTGGCGTCCCGAAGTACAGCGTAACAACCGATTCGTACATTATTATTATTATTATTATTATTATTACTACTTTATTTATTGAATGTATATACTGCCTGATACCCGGAGGTCTAACATTTCCAAAATCTGCATCCCAACGTTTTGTCAGCCTC
Source organism: Darevskia nairensis (assembly GCA_034642065.1). NCBI lineage: Eukaryota > Metazoa > Chordata > Lepidosauria > Squamata > Lacertidae > Darevskia > Darevskia nairensis. Next base: position 110,373 of record JAWWNI010000668.1, read on the forward strand.
AAGTTTCTAGTCCTCCTGAAGGAGGCTGATCTTCTTTTAAATAATAATAATATTGGTATTTGTTTAAGCTTCAAGGCATGCACACAAATTGCGCCTTACTTAAATAAATGACTTCCAGGCCTAACGTTTCCAAAATCTGCATCCCAACGTTTTGCAGGTCTCAAGTTTCTAGTCCTCCTGAAGGAGGCTGCTCTGCTTTTAAAAAATTAAATATAATATTGCTCTCCCCCTTCTTGCTCCCCGCTCTGGCCCCGCAAGGACCCCCGTAGCCTACCTTGTCGGTGAAGAGCTCTAGGACGAAGGTGGCCACGCTCCCGTTGATGCCAATGAAGAGATTGACACATGTCAGGACCACGTAGGCGGTGCTGGGGACACTGAAGAGGAAAGAGGCTGGGTACATCAGGGGGGTGATGGACCAGCTGGGGGGCAGGGCAAAGAGAGAATGAATGAATTTATTCTTACGGTCACAGACCAGCTTATTAAATCGATAATGCAAAAATAATACATTGAAATTTACATAACAGCAGTAGTACACATATGTACCCTGTTTCCCCTTTTTTAATACGTAGTCATAAAGTAAGCCATGGCAGGTTTTTTTAACCTTTGTGAGAAGTAAGACGTACCCCAAAAGTAAGCCGTGGTGCCGCCATTGTTCCCGTCACCTCCTCAGCCCCTCCTGCTTAGCGCGCAGGGAGAGGCGTGGGGGGGGGGGAAGACGCCTCTTCCTGCCCCGCCTGTTCCCCGTGTGCATGGAGCCAGTGAACCAGCGAGAGGCGCGAGGGGAAAACGCGCCTCTTGCGGAGTTCTGCCCCGCCTGCTCAGCGCGCAGGGGGAGGCTGTACCGTACCATACTGACGTAATAAAAATAAGACATCCCCCCGAAAATAAGCCACCCTGTGTTTTTTTGAGGAAAAAAATTTATAAGACGGTGTCTTAAAAAGGGGGAAAGACGGTATACGTAGACAGCAACGTTTAAAATATATGAATTAAAATTGTGGCACTAAAATATGGCCATTTGGGGCCTATTCATATCGGTAACACCGCTTGTTCTCTGAGCTTTATGGCTACTTTCAGCGTAATCTCAGGGTCCGTGTCCTCTACAAGGTGTTTCAGAGATAGTTCATTTGAGGGATTTTGTATAACCGGAGAGATGAATAAACGATGTAGTAAAATGTGAGAGACAGATTCTACCTCCGGCAGGCCACAGGGGCAGACTCGTTCCGCATATGGTTTTCCTGCAAATCTTCCCTGCGATAGGGCAGGTGGTAATACATTAAATCTAGCAAGAGTAAATGCCCATCTATATTTGGGTATTTGTAATTTTGTGAGATGCTTTGCTGGAGAGAATCCTCTCCCATTGTCCTTTATAAAGGTAAAGGGACCCCTGACCATTAGGTCCAGTCGTGTCCGACTCTGGGGTTGCGGCACTCATCTCGCTTTATTGGCCGAGGGAGCCGGCGTACAGCTTCCGGGTCATGTGGCCAGGACTAAGCCACTTCTGGCGAACCAGAGCAGCGCACGGAAACGCCGTTTACCTTCCTGCCGGAGCGGGACCTATTTATCTACTTGCACTTTGACGTGCTTTCGAACTGCTAGGTGGGCAGGAGCAGGGACTGAACAAAGGGAGCTCACCCCGTCGCGGGGATTCGAACCGCCGACCTTCTGATCAGCAAGCCCTAGGCTCTGTGGTTTAGCCCACAGCGCCACCTGGGTCACACCTGGGCATATTTACCCAACCCCCCCCCCCCAAAAAAGCTCTACAACTTTGGCTGCCAGTGTCTCCTGAGACAGACGGATGTCAACAAACATGACTGCCAAATCTGGAGAAATTGAAATCCAGCTGTGTTTTGTTCTGCGTATTCTTTGGGGAAGCGCGGACGGAAGCGAATCTCTTTCCCCTATGCCCCAAGCTGCCTTACCCGTAGAGGAGGAGCAGGAGGATCAGGGCCGGCAGGTTGGCCAAGGAGACGTAGGATTTTTGCTGGAAACAGAGGAAAATCAGCACCACCAGGAGAGCCGGAACGAGGTAGTTACACTGGAGGAAGAAGACGCAAAAGGAAAGTTTGGCAAGATGTTGACAAGGGAAGGCTTGGATTCTGAATATCTCCCACTGTGAGTTGGTTTCCAGTCTAACAGCAGACCCATCTGACTTGGGGACATTGGTTTCAGTCGGTCTACTCTGAGCAGGGCTCAGAGAGGACAGTGAAAAAGAAAAGAAAAGAAAAGGAGAGGAAGAACATGAGAGAAGAAGAAAAAGAAAAAAAGAAACATTAAAAAGTAAAGTTCACAAAAGAAAAGAATACCAGCTTATATTTTGCAAATGCAAAAATATCCTGCTATGGCTTATTTTATGACTACGTCTTAAAATAGGGGAAACAGGGTAGATGCGAGACAAAGTATAAAAGACAAAGAGGACGAGAGGATGAATTTTAAATGATACTAATGAGATTAACATATGTATAGGTATGTATATATATGTAAGAAATGTTCATGAGAGCGTGTATGTATGTGTATGCATGTATTTGTGTGTATGTATTTATATATCTAATAAAAGAAAATTAAAAAAAAGAAAGAAAAAAAAAGAGGTCTACTCTGAGCAGGGCTTGACTGGCTTGCAACCCTTTGTCTCGAGTTGCCAAGTCAGAAAATGGGTGCATTAATTGGTGTCTGTTGTTTATACGCAGTGCCGGATTTACGTATGTTGTTGACAAAGCACAGCTGGACATATAAAGGGCCCCATTACCTTCAGTAGCTTAGGGCCGCATCAAACCTCAATCCGGCCCTGGCATCTTTGCTGCAACGGCCTCACTCCGCTGTGGCGCTTCCACTTCCAGGGCCCTCCTGAGCATATGCATGCCCCCCTCCAACCCCAATTATTTTATTTTTAAAAACCCAGACGTTTCCTTTAAAATGCAAAAATCTGCCCTGATGGGCCCGTTTGCCATCCAAAAGAGGACATGTCCCTGTTTAAGGAAGCTTTTAATGTTGAATAGACAATTGTATTTTAATATTTTGTTGGGAGCCGCCCAGAGTGGCTGGGGAAGCCCAGCCAGATTGGCAGGGTATAAATAATTTATTATTATTATTATTATTATTAGGAGTCAGTGAGAGATTTCACTTTATTGGGTTCCATGATCACTGCAGATTGTGACAGCAGTCACAAAATTAGAAGACGCCTGCTTCTTGGGAGAAAAGCAATGACAAACCTAGACAGCATCTTAAAAAGCAGAGATGTCACCTTGCCGACAAAAGTCCGTATAGTTAAAGCTGTGGTTTTCCCAGTAGTGATGTATGGAAGTGAGAGCTGGACCATAAAGAAGGCTGATCGCCGAAGAATGGATGCATTTGAATTATGGTGCTGGAGGAGACTCTTGAGAGTCCCATGGACTGCAAGAAGATCAAACCTCTCCATTCTGAAGGAAATCAGCCCTGAGTGCTCACTGGAAGGACAGATCCTGAAGCTGAGGCTCCAAGACTTTGGCCGCCTCATGAGAAGAGAAGACTCCCTGGAAAAGACCCTGATGTTGGGAAAGATGGAGGGCACAAGGAGAAGGGGACGACAGAGGATGAGATGGTTGGACAGTGTTCTCGAAGCTACTAGCATGAGTTTGGCCAAACTGCAAGAGGCAGTGAAGGATAGGCGTGCCTGGCGTGCTCTGGTCCAGGGGGTGATGAAGAGTCGGACACGACTGAACAACAACATTATTATTATGTCCCAGGACGTATGGCAACCCTTGCTTCTCTCTCCTTCTCACCATATCCCAGGCGAAGTTGCCCAGCCAGTAGACGCCGGGCTTCATTCCGCTGACGATCTGGAGGTGTTTGGCTTTGCTGACGCGCTCCTCGATGAGGAAAAGGACGAAGCTGGCCGGGACGAAGGACATGGCGAACATCACGCAGATGGAGACCAGCACGTCCACCGACGTGGCCATCCTGTCGGGAGGGAGAATTGGAGGGAAACGGTAGAGTCGGGGAAGAGGGACCCCCCACACCCCCGAGGGCCATCGAGTCTGACCCTCTGTGATGCAGGAGGGGGAGAAGGAAACAGGGACCAAATGAGCTCATACAGGTGAAACTTGAAAAATTAGAATATTGTGGAAAGGGTCATTTCTTTCAGTAATTCAACTTAAAAGGTGAAACAAATATATGAGATAGACTCATGACATCCCATGCGAGATATGTCAAGCCTTTATTTGTTACTAGTAGATATGATGCCCATTAAAATAACGGGCGCTAGAAGGTTAGTCTGCCCTGCGCCGCCATAGCCTCAGCCCCGGCCGCCTTTGCCCTCGGAGCGTCTCGGAGCAGCCGCCGCCACAGCAGCAGCCGCGCTGGCCGCCCCCGCCCAACCGCCCAACCGCCCCTTCCCGCGCGTCGCCTCACGGCCACCGCTCCTCTGTCCCCTCAGCCATGTTGGCAGCCGCTCAGCTCATTCTCCCCAGCTCCGTGCGAGGCGGCGGCACTGACCCAACTGACGACGCACGTGCGCCGCCGCTGCCTCTCGGACACGCCCCCCTCTCCGCCCGCTCCAATCCCTGTGTCCGTGAGGCACATGCACAGTAGCGCAATTCCACTGACACATGGACTGGACGCAGAGACACAGGGACTTTATTATCCTATATAATAATCTTGAAGTGTCCCTGCTTTTCCGTGTGTCACGGAAGTGCGTTCTGCGCATGTCACACGGAGACGCAGGGATTGGCCAGCGGACAGGAAGTGACGGCCGCCCGCCCGCCTCCCTCACAGCCCCGCCGGAGGATGGCCGGCCTGGCCTGGAGGCAGCGGCAGCAAGGAGAACGAGGAGCCCGGGCCAGGCCGTGGCGGTGGCGCGGGGCCTCGGGCAACCAGCTCTCCCTGGCGCTGCTGCTCCTGCGGAGGGGCGGCGAGGTGGGCGCTGGCGGGCGCCGCGGAGTGCGCTCGAAGTGGGGGGAGCAGGGCGCGCCGGGGCCCCGCGAGCCGCTCTGCCGCCTCCTGCCGCCTCTTCCTCTAGACGGGCTAACTTCGATAATTGTGATGATTATGGCGTACAGCTGATGAGAACCCCAAATTAACCATTTCAACTTTGGGGTTTTCATCAGCTGTACGCCATAATCATCACAATTATAACAAACAAAGGCTTGACATCTCTCGCTTTGCATGTCATGAGTCTATCTCATATATTAAACTCCAGTAGCTAATGAAAACAATTGCTTACATAAATGGACTTTTCCACCATATTCTAATTTTTCGAGTTTCACCTGTATCTTTAAACAAAAATCTTATACTGCCGGAACAATCACACCCTACACCAACCCTGATTTCTCTCACCACTAAAAGAGCACAAGCAAACAACAGAGAACCTGCACAAAAGACGCTGACACTCAACTCTGCATATATCAAGTAAAATAAAAATACTGCCACCCCATCCTTCCCATCTCTCCATCCTACCCACACCTCTCCCCCTTCTCTCCCTAATGTCTCAACAAACGAAACTGCTGTATAAAAGTGTTACATGGAAAGAACAAGAATGAAACAATGCATAAAGGTAAAGGTAAAGGGACCCCTGACCATCAGGTCCAGTCGTGTCCGACTCTGGGGTTGCGCGCTCATCTCGCTCTATAGGCCGAGGGAGCCGGCGTTTGTCCGAAGACAGCCTCCGGGTCATGTGGCCAGCATGACAAAGCTGCTTCTGGCGAACCAGAGCAGCGCACGGAAACGCCGTTTACCTTCCCGCCGGAGCGGGACCTATTTATCTACTTGCACTTTAACATGCTTTCGAACTGCTAGGTGGGCAGGAGCTGGGACCGATCAACGGGAGCTCACCCCGTCGCAGGGATTCGAACCGCTGACCTTCTGATCAGCAAGCCTGTGGTTTAACCCACAGCGCCACCTGGTCCCTCGAAACAATGCATATACCTTTACAAATCAAGAATATCCTTACTTTTAAAAATAAATGAATGACTAAATATATGGAAGATAACTATAAAGCTAAAAACACTGGCAGCACTATGATAATTTCAACAGAGTAAATAATTTTTGATGGCTGTAAAAGTGGAAAACTGATTTGCATGGAAAATATGCGGGAATGATATGTAACATGAAGGAGGAGAAGGGCAGTCATTGGTTATTTTAAAGTTTGTAAAATGTTTACTTTGAAATGTAAAATTGAAAAATTTAATAAAAATTATTATTAAAACAAAAATCTTATTTAGTTTTCACGCACAAACACAAAAAACCTGTACAAATTTTAACACAGACAGTAAGTTACTTTCAAAATAAAACAAAATAAAATTAAAAAAATCCTTCCAGTAGCACCTTAGAGACCAACTAAGTTTGTTCTTGGTATGAGCTTTTCGTGTGTATCTGAAGAAGTGTGCATGCACACGAAAGCTCATACCAAGAACAAACTTAGTTGGTCTCTAAGGTGCTACTGGAAGGAATTTTTTTATTTTATTTTGTTTTATTTTGACTATGACAGACCAACACGGCTATCTACCTTTAATTAGTAAGTTACTTTATCCATCTAACCCTTTGGCGATTTCCGTATTTATCCCTGAATGCTGCATATTTATCGCCAATGCCGGAGGCGTAGGAAGGTCAGGTGGTACCCGGTGCAGAAAATTTCTTGTCACCCCCCCCCCCACACACACTGGTTTTGTTTGTTTTTTGCCTGCAAAAATGGTTTTACGTTATTTCCTATTTTCTTACAAAGGAATAATAATAATAAACTTTTATTCATATCCCGCCCTCCCCGGCCGAAGTTGGGCTCAGGGCGGCTAACATCAGATACATAACATTGATATGAAATCAAACAATAATTAAATCACCCCCTAAAAACATGTCAAAATCAAATTAAAGTCTAATTAGATGGCTTTCCGAAGGGTTAGGGTTGGGAGCAGTAAGTGCTCCACTGAATTGAAATTTCAGCCTTCACGACATATGAAAACGGCCAAGGAAACAGCTATTTTCGTGGAGGAGGGTCAAGATATTAACTGATATGCATGAAATTTCATGTATAGCTATATAATCCCTAGTGTAGTAAGATAAGACCTTTGGAGCAGGCATTTTAAAAAAAGTTTTTTTATTAACCGCCCTAGTAGGGCAGTAATTGTTCCTTGATAATTTGTCACCCCCTCCATGATGGAACCTGGGGGGGGCGATGGGGACCGCCCCCCCTGCCTCCCACTTCCTACGCCCCTGGCCAATGCTATTCGATAAATCCTAACCGGCATTTGGATTGGAAGCTGGGTGGGGCAGAGACTGCTCCCCGCTTCTTCATGTAAATGGGGCCAGCCAGATGACTCTGGAAAGTCCACAAGGGCAACATGAACTCGACCGAAACTCTCCCCGTCTGCGTGATCCCCAGGAAACAGGATTCAGAGGCAAAAAACCAACCCAATTCCTGGTTTCCACGAACAAGATCCAGTCCCCCGTCCCCGAGAGAGCAATGGGAGCACCCGCCAAGCTTCTGTGATGTCACAGCAGCGCAGCCAATCGCCAGGAAGGCGCCCAGAGACCTCCCGGCCGCTTCTGCGCGATCTACTCACAGGGCCGCCTCCGAGAGCTGCTCTTTGGTCAGGTTGAGGGGGTGGTTGATGGCCGTGATGCCGTAACGCGAGGGGTCGGCCCCGGCAGGTAGGTTCGCCCGCAGGAGACCGTTGTTCGCCACGTTGACGAAAGACACCATGGCGTGCCAGCCCTTGTTGTTGAACCACACCTGTGGGGCAAGCAATGCGCAGGATGTGCAAATTATTGCTCTTCTTTGTTACGTAGTATTTAAGGCCGCGTTTCTCAAACTCGGGTCTCCCGCTGTCGTTGAACTACAACTCCCATCGTCCCTGACCACTGGGCCCAGCTAGATAGGCATGATGGGAGTTGTAGTCCAACAACAGTTGAAAACCATCCTGTCCATTTTTACAAATACTTAGAATGTTCAAGAAACCTCTGTGTTGCAATCTTCAAACAAACACCTTTAACTGCTTTAACTGTGTTCATGATTATAATGGAATTCACCTGGTGCCATGAGTGGGTTCATAATAAATAATAATAATAATAATAATAATAATTTATTATTTGTACCCCGCCCATCTGGCTGGGTCTCCCCAGCCACTCTGGGCGGCTTCCAGCAAACATTAAAATACATTAACACATCACAGATTCAAAACTTCCCTGAACTCCTGATAACTGACAGCAGTGGTTACATATTCATATGACCACTGCTCCTTGAAAACTTCCATTGTATATTGAGGTATGCTATTATATTACATTATTATATTAGTATATTTGCATTAGATGTATTGATTTCATGGATTACTGTGATGTATATCCATGCAGGTTTTTGGTTGTTTATCTATATTTTGCAGTTACATGCTGAAGACGACGTACACGAAACAGTGTTAATACCGGATCACTGTCCGTTGTCTTACTGTTATTATACATGAATAAAATATACTACTTTCATTGGCCGCCATGTTGCATTGTTACAAATATGCACAATCAAACCTTCACATTCTGACGTGTCCGCAGTCCCTCAACAAAGCCACTGAGGTTATTCAGAAGTCTGTCAAGAGAGCCCCCCTGTATCAGGAGGGGAAAAAAGCAGGGTGTGAACAGATCCCCGTAACACTGTTCGTTATTCATTTCATTCAATACATGACCCCCAAATCAGCTCCTAAACATCAAGCAATAGAACAACAACAATAATACTTTTTATTCTTTATACGCCACCCATCTGACTGGGTTACCCCACCCACTCAGGATGGCTCCTGACAGAATATTACAAACACACTGAAAACCATCAGGTGTGTTACAGGTTAAAAACGGGAATAGAAGAAAAAAAAAAACAAGAATGAAGAAAAGCATTAAATATTGTTCCAGTTACAGGTAGGTTGCCGTGTTGGTCTGCCGTAGTCGAAGCAAAATAAAAAAAAAATCCTTCCAGTAGCACCTTAGAGACCAACTCAGTTTGTTCTTGGTATGAGCTTTCGTGTGCATGCACACTTCTTCAGATACACTGAAACAGAAGTCACCAGACCTGTTGACTGCAATTGGTCTTGCAGGAAAAAAGCAAGGGGTGAGATGGCTAAAAAAGCTCCCCCGCCCTCCAGCCCGCAGCGCGATCAGCGCTGCAGACACTGGCCCGAGGCGCGGTAAGTTTACTGACCCCTGGTGTAGGGTTTGTTTCTGAGCCTTTTCTTCCCAAGGCTGATGTTTAGGGTCAGAGATTTAGGATCACACACCAGCAGCCCCTCCTTGCTTGCCAAGCCTCACCTCAGCGACGGTGAGTCGCTCGCGGATCCCTCTCGCGACAGCGGCCACCTCTGACGACGTCGGCAGGGCCTGGGAACTGCTGCCGCCCAGAGAGAACCCGCCGTACCTTGCGAGGACAGGAGGAGAGGGTTAACCTTGTGGGGAGAGGCCAAGATATCTGGGGCGAGGTGGTCTTTGGAAGGAGGAAAACTTCCCATGGGGAGCTCAAAAGGGTGTAGCCTTGGTAGCGGAGGCTGGGTGGGTCTTGTTTTTATTTTATAAATTGTTCTTTATTGATTAAAATTACATATTTGTGAAACAAGATTAAACGAACACCCCAAAAAAAGAAAATAACTAAAACAAAAACAATACCAACAACAATAAAAGCAAAGCTAATAAACGTAATAATAATAATAATAATAATAATAATAATAAATTTATTTGTACCCCGCCCATCTGGCCGGGTCTCCCCAGCCACTCTGGGCGGCTTCCAACAAATATTAAAATACATCAAAATCACAAGTTAAAAACCTCCCTAAACAGGGCTGCCTTCAGGTATTTTCTGAATATAGGATAGTTGTTTATTGCTTTAACCCAGGCATGCCCAACCTTCGGCCCTCCAGATGTTTTGGACTACAATTCCCACCATCCCTGACCACTGGTCTTGTTAGCTAGGGATCATGGGAGTTGTAGGCCAAAACATCTGGAGGGCCGCAGGTTGGGCATGCCTGCTTTAACCTCTGCTGGGAGGGCGTTCCACAGGGCGGGCGCCACCACCGAGAAGGCCCTCTGCCTGGTTCCCTGTAGCTTTGCTTCTCGCAGGGAGGGAACCACCAGAAGGCCCTCGGCGCTGGACCTCAGTGTCCGGGCAGAACAGTGGGGGTGGAGACGCTCCTTCAGGTATACAGTATACGTATACGTATAGTTCTTCCAATCCTTCTCATTATGCCACTTACTATATCCTTATTTTCCCACAGGTTTATACTCTATTAAAGGTAAAGGGACCCCTGACCGTTAGGTCCAGTCGTGTCCGACTCTGGGGTTGCGGCGCTCATCTTGCTTTATTGGCCGAGAGCCGGCATACAGCTTCCGGGTCATGTGGCCAGCAGGACTAAGCCGCTTCTGGCGAACCAGAGCAGCGCACGGAAACGCCGTTTACCTTCTCGCCAGAGCAGTACCTATTTATCTACTTGCACGTAGGCGTGCTTTCAAACTGCTAGGTTGGCAGGAGCAGGGACCGAGCAACGGGAGCTCACCCCGTCGCGGGGATTCGAACCGCCGACCTTCTGATCGGCAAGCCCTAGGCTCTGTGGTTTAACATCCTAGACCCATAACATCAGGATGACTACAGCCCTCGCTTAACCCCGGATGGGCGTCTTTCGAGACGCCCCGGAAACTGCCAGTTTCCAAGCCAGGAAATGGTCGAGTGGATGAACGGCTCTTACCGTTGCTCGTTGACCCATTTTTGGTTCGTAACCTAAAAAAAGAATTAAACCACATTAAAAGCGTGTTTGTGGCGAGCTTAACACAATTTAAGAAGGATGTTGACAAGCTGGAAGGTGGGCAGAGGGTGACCAAGTGTTTGGAAACCAAGCCTTGTGAGGAACATTTCAGGAAGTTGGGAATGTTAGGCCTGGGAAAGGGGAGACTGAGGGGAGACAGGATAGCCATCTTCAAATATCTCGACAGCTGCCAAGGATTCGAACTCGTGGCTTCGAGTTTACCAGAAAGGAGAACCTTTCCGCACAACTTTGTTCTTCGTAGCTGAGCAGTGCACGAATCGTCCGACGGTCTGTGACCGTAACAATACATTCATTCATTCATTGTCCGACGCCGTCACAAACACCCTTCATCTCGTGTCAACGTCCTGAACCCTGAGCCAAACTTTCCCGATTAACGACGGGCATCCATTTCCCCGAGCAAGACGTTCTTAAACCGAACCACGGATTATCGGCTCAACACGCTGTGGCCCTGTTTGCATGCCGTAAATCCCGAAGCAATTCTGATGAGTGTGTGTGAGAGAGAGGAGAGATGTATTGCCCACGTACCCTTGGCGGATGACTTTCGGGTAGGTCTTCACTAGGTAGTCAGAGATGTTCCTCCCGGTGAGGTTCTGGAGAACGTCCCCCGTGTTCCTCTGCATCTGCAATGGGGTGTTCAGACAGGTCACCAAACCTGTGTCGCTGCAGCCTATTGCAGCTGACATAAAAGGTCAGCCTGAGGCTGTTTATACCTAGAGAGTTTCATTTACATCTCACAGAGCCTAGGACAGTGATGGCTAACCTTGACACTCCAGATGTTTTGGGACTACAACTTCCATCATCCCTGACCACTGGTCCTGTTAGCTAGGGATGATGGGAGTTGTAGTTCCAAAACATCTGGAGTGTCAAGGTTAGCCATCACTGGCCTAGGAGCAAAGACCTCCAGCCGCCACTCTTCCAAGAGGGCGGATTTGCAATTCAATACCTCTCATGTGATCTAAGGTTAAACACCCACATGTATGGTAGCAGAAAACAAAGCCGAATTACAAATTTTATTGTTTCGTAAATAGGAAGTAAACAATTCAATAATGCATTTATACAGTATAAAATCTTTTGTTTTGTTAAGTACCTGGTAATAGACAAGGAAAGTCAGTAATGTATTGTATAAGTAGAAAAACCTACCTGAGGAGGTGGGAGCCCCCCGGCCGCTTCGGGGCAATCCGGGAGCATCTTCCGGGACTTCCGGGAGCTGCACACGCAGCCCGGGGATGGGTTGGCCGAAGTCCAGTTGCCGTTCTCGAAAAACGAAGCCAGCGCCGGCGACACTTCTGGGGTCACGAAGCCTCGCTCGTGGGAGCCCAATGACGGGCACTGAGATTTCCTGAAGCCCTCAAGGCAAGCAGCAGGTCATGGGGGGGATGTAGACCCAGGTTAGTGGCCCCAGGGGTGCCAATTTGAGTAAAATATTGAGGGGGGGGATCAGGACGCACCTAGCTTTTAGAGGGGAAAAGCCCCACTTTTTTGAGGATCAGCTCAAAGTTGCTGAGCTTACTTTGCAAAGGGAAAAAACCCTGTTTTATGGGGTTTAACTCACAGTTCTGCAGCTTCAGGAAAGGGAGCCATCTCTACAGTTTCCAGACAGATAATCTAATCAGCCAGTCCCATGTCGCTGGGGAAACAGCCTTCCTCTGCAAGGGGGCTGGAATCTCTCTCCCTTATTTCTCTCCCCGATCCTTTGCTGAGCAGCTGCTCAGGGGGCTTCCTTTCAACACCCCCTTCTCTCTCTCTTTTTTAAAAAAGCACAATCTGCTTTTGCCCCTGGGCAGTTCAGCTCCAGGGACCACACATTCGCTCCATAAGACGCACAGACATTTCCCCTTACTTTTTAGGAGGGAAAAAGTGCGTTTTATGGAGCGAAAAATACGGTAATTGTTCTGTATCTTTCGCCCGAAGGCAACCGTGCAAACAGACTATATGCAGGATGAGATGAATCCTGTAAAATGTTTGCTTTTTTGAGACAACGGGAGCTGTATAGTTCGTCCAAAGATGGGAGAGGATGACCGATAATCTTTCGGGCTGTGGTTATGACCTCCTGGAGCATTTTTCCTGTCGGTGACTGTGCAACTGGCCAACCAAGCACAGATACAGTATGTAAGAATGCTCTCTATGCTGCCTCGATAGAAGGACACCAGCAGCCTCTCACTCAGGTTGTTCTTCTTTAAAAGTCTGAGGAAATAAAGTCTCTGCTGGGCCTTCTGGACCAGAGCAATGGTTTTAGCGCTCCAGGTCATATCCTATCTCATCGGGAAGACCCTATCTATCAGCCGAATGATGTAATATCACAAATATTGGCATTAAGTAGACCCGCGCATGCTAGACACTTGCCAACTCTGTAATGAGCAACAGGAATCTGCTCACATCAAATCATTGGCACAGGAGCTTATTGAGTCTGGCGAACAAGAACATATTCCGCAAATATTCTGCAAATTCTGGCCACAGTGATCCATGCGACGGTCACCTCCAGAGTAGACTATTGTAACTCGCTCTATGCGGGGCTGCCCTTGAGGCTGATCCAGAAACTCCAGCGGGTGCAGAATGCCGCGGCGAGGCTCCTTACGGGGGCCTTGCCGCGGGACCACATTCATCCAGTGCTTTATCAGCTACACTGGCTCCCGGTGGAGTACAGGATCAGGTTTAAGGTGCTGGTCTTAACCTTTAAAGCCCTATGCGGCCTAGGGCCCTCGTACTTAAGGGACTGCCCCGGGTAGGACCTTGAGGTCCTCAAATAATAACATCCTAGAGATCCCTGGCCATAAGGATGTCAGGCTGGCAGCTACTAGGGCCAGGGCCTTCTCGGTTCTGGCTCCAAGATGGTGGAATGATCTGCCGCAGGAAACGAGGGCCCTGCAGGAGTTGGTATCCTTCCGTAGGTCCTGTAAAATGGAGCTGTTTCGCCTGGCTTTTGGGTTGGGTTGAGTGTAATCCCTGACGTTTTTTATTCCGTTGGTTGTTGGTGAGCTATTTATAATGAGGTGGCTCTTAAACTTTTAAGTTTTAAATTGTTTTAATTTGTATTTTTAACTGTTTGTTTTGTGGTTGTGTGGTTTTATGATTGTTAGCCGCCCTGAGCCCGGTTTCGTCTGGGAAGGGCGGGGTACAAATAAAAGTTATTATTATTATTATTATTATTATTATTATTATTGTTGTTGTTGTTAAATATCTGCAACACAGCAAATACTACTGCAGGGTCAAATGGAAAATTCACATTTGCTTGAAGATCTCGCCCAGGAAACTAAAATATTACTAAAAGAGACGGGGCATCTAAGTGAGAATATGCCAATTGAACTATCAAATAAAACAACTGCCCATTTCCTCATGGAATATTGCAGGGTGGGGAGCTACATGTAAAGATCCGACCTTAATGGACTTTTTAAATGTAAGAATTTTTAAATGTAATAGAAATGCAAATGCTGGTTAGACAGAAATAAATAATAAGACGTTCTCTCAGGCGGTTCAGAAGGGCCGAATGGGCGGGGTATAAAATAAAAAATAAATAAATGTTATTATTAAAAGTTTGATGTTTTATTGTGGTTTCATAAGGCAGCGAGTGCAGAAGACGCCGCTTCTGAGCACCGCAAGGAGAAAGGCAGCACTTTGGGAACCAGTTTCTTGATGGACTAGATTTCTCCTTGCAGAGAGGTTAAAAAGCAACAACAAAAATGAGCCCATCCCACAGGGCTCTTAGCAACATACAGCCCTGGAGATTTTTTTGGGGGGGGGGATAAATACAGGCAGGCGGGCCATTTCCCAGCCCTCCTTAAACTCTAACTAAATTTGATATCCTGTATATCCAGGAAACCTAGATGACAGGTGAGCTTCATCTGGGTAACTATTACTCGTGTGTAACGAGTGCTACACCCAGCCAAAGAGGTGGCAGATCCAAAGGAACACCCAGAAACCTCCAACTGGAGGGCCGGGTTTGCCTATGCCGGGTTTAAACGCTGCTCTGTGAGGTACTCACAGCTCTGGAAGGTCCCTCACGCACTTGGTCCCAAAGCCAGGTTCATGGAGAAGAGATTCGAGGAGCCGGGAGGAACCAACATCCCCCAGGGAGTCATCGCTGCGGTGGGGAAAGAATGAATGAATCTTTGTTTGCGCCAGCCGTCGGCCGTAGCAATAAAACAACAATACGATATACAAAGAACAGAAATAAAAAGTCAATTATTGTCAGGTTCCCTTATCGGTTGTTCAACAGAAAAGCCAAGCCATTTGCCTTTTAGTTCTTTTTAATCAGTGCCAAATTATTTACAGTGAAGAGCTCAGTTTTATCATGTCTGTTCACTCACTAGCAGAATCCGGAAGTGCCTCCCTCCGGTTTTGGCGCCAACACAACAGTCTTGGCAGCCTAAATTGGCGCCTCCTCCTCCTCCGTAATCTCCGCGCCGGACCTGACACCTCTCCCTTCGATCGAGCCTACTGGGTGGTGCCAGGCCTCTCACTCAATCTCTGGACCCCTGGCACCCCTTGGCTTCCAGCCACTAACTGCTTCTCCCCCGAGGAACTGCTGGTTTCACTCGAAGATGAATCAGTAGTTAAAACAGGTGGCTGCTCCCTGTAAACACTCAGAGCTGGACTGGCAGGGGCAGGCAGATCCCTGACAATTATATACAATACATTTTGGGGTTTTGAATCCATAGTCAAATAGTGGGCCTTATTCTGATCGCCCCAGCGAAAAACCTTGCCACCTTTGCCGTCACCTGCTCCTCTTGATCTGCCAAGAGAAAGGACACGGTGGCAGTGGCTGGGTGACCCAGAATGGGCAATAAAAGAGGGGTGATAACCTCATTCCTCAAGTCTTTATCAAGAGTGCAAGCCAGAAGGGCATGAGCCACCGATTCGGGACTGCCATCTCCGCAGGGACATAAGTGTTTTTCGTGTGGAATGTGTTGGAATCGTCCCTCAAGTCCAGCGGAGGCCAAGACATTCAATCTTGCAAGAGTCAAAGCGCATCTATATTTTGGAATTGCTAGGTTATGGTGCTGGAGGAGACTCTTGAGAGTCCCATGGACTGCAAGAAGATCAAACCTATCCATTCTTAAAGAAATCAGCCCTGAGTGCTCACTAGAAGGACAGATCCTGAAGTTGAGGTTCCAGTACTTTGGCCACCTCATGAGAAGAGAAGACTCCCTAGAAAAGACCCTGATGTTGGGAAAGGTTGAGGGCACAAGAAGAAGGGGACGACAGAGGATGAGATGGTTGGACAGCGTTCTCGAAGCTACCAACTTGAGTTTGGCCAAACTGCGAGAGGCAGTGAAGGATAGGCGTGCCTGGCGTGCTCTGGTCCAGGGGGTCACGAAGAGTCGGACACGACTGAACGACTGAACAACAACATAGATAGGGTCCCAGAGAGTCAAAATGGGAAGGTGGAAAATGGTCGTACCATGGGCAAAATTTCCTTATTGTGGCCAAGTTGTTCCGACGCTCGAGATAATTTAGACGCTGAAAAATTAGGCTGTTTGCTTTACTAAAACCCAAAGTGAGTATCTGTTGCGCTGATAGACAATTTTAGTCCAGGCGATCTTGTGACAATCTTGCAGCGCTAGGGATATTAGACCGCGGAGATTTGAGTTTAGAGGAAGCCAATAGTTACGCCAGATCTGTAATTATACCGAGGGAAGAGAATACAGGTCTCCTAACTGGTTTGGGGATTTTTCCAGACCTGCAGGGTTTGGTTGCCTTCCAAAATCCACGGAGGAAATTCTTGCAGCCGGCAAGGCAGGGAGTAGAGAAATGACCATCACCGTCTGCAGACCAAGGAAGTAGCCGAAAGATGGTCAAACCTTTTTACGCATGTGACCACAGCATCCATAGTTTTGCATGTGAGGTGCAAATGGCTTTAGATGCCTATGAGGTCCATAAATGACCATGGAGCATATATTCAACACAAAAAAACAGCGACAATTTGTGTTGTGTGTTGTATAGGCTCCTATGATGTAAGTCATGGGCCCCGCCTGCTAGCCTGCTCCCTAAAATATCACTGCTTTGCTCCTTTCTATATATAGGGTGCCTACATTTTGCATGTGCAAATGGCTTGAGATACCTATGAGGTCCATAAATGACCACATAGCATAAATTCAACACAAAAAAACAGTGACAATTTCTTGTTGGCAAAGGACAGCTGGACATAGAAAGGGCCCCATGACCTTCAGGAGCCGAGGGCCGCATCAAGCCTCAATCCGGCCCTGGTTCTGAGACGCACCTGATGAAGGTATACTGAGGTCCGTACATCCAGGGTTCGAGGCGCAGAGGGGGGTATTTGCCGAAAGGGGGTACGATGAGGCTGAAGAAGAGGGCGATGCAGACGAAGACTGCAGGAAGCACAATCTGCAAAAGGAGAGTCGCAGGCAAATCTCGCCTCGTAGAATCGTAGAGCGGGGTGGGACCCCCAGGGGTCATCCATCCCAACCCCCCGGCAAAGGCAGGATTGGGCTAGATGACCCCCTTCCAACTCTACGATTCTGCAGGCCAACCCCCGAGAGAGCTCCCCAGCCGGCCTCCCTCCCTCCCTCCGCCCTCTTCCAAACCCAAACAGAAGAAGAGCCGGGCGTTATACCTGCGCAAGAAATCCCCTGGTGCTCCGACGGGCGTACAGGAGGCGCTTGGCGAAGAGGGCGCGGAGCTGTTGGCGCACCAGAGCCCAGCCCGCCAGGTGGCGGGAGGCCTGGACCCCCACGCCTCTCAAGAGGTCCGTCTCCTTGGCTTCTTCCGCTGCCGGAAAGAAGGGAGAGAGGGAAGTCGAAAATCGGGGGGAAATCCACTTCTAAGATGATGCCAGCCTTCTTTATTTACAGCTGCAATCGGAACGATTCAACACCCCCCCCCCCAATTGCAAATCAGGTTCACCATCAAAATGTGCAAACATTATAATAATAATAATAATAATAATAATAATTTATTATTTATACCCCGCCCATCTGGCTGGGCGGCTTCCAAAAGAACATTAAAATACAATAATCTATTAAACATTAAAAGCCTCCCTAAACAGGGCTGCCTTCAGATGTCTTCTAAAGGTCTGATAGTTGTTGTTCTCTTTGACATCTGAAGGGAGGGCGTTCCACAGGGCGGGTGCCACCACCGAGAAGGCCCTCTGCCTGGTTCCCCGTAACTTGGCTTCGCGCAGCGAGGGAACCGCCAGAAGGCCCTCGGCACTGGACCTCAGTGTCCGGGCTGAACGATGGGGGTGGAGACGCTCCTTCAGGTATACTGGACCGAAGCCATTTAGGGCTTTAAAGGTCAGCACCAACACTTTGAATTGTGCTCGGAAACGTATATATATATATGTGTGTGTGTGTGTGTGTGTGTGTGCGCGCACACACACACACACACACAGACGTAGGGGTACGCATACTGTATTTATTTCCCCCGATTTGAGCTCTAAAATGGTGAATTTATTGAGTCAAAATGAGAGTACCACTAAACATTTTTTTTAGAAAAAAGCAGTGTGTGTGTGTGTGTGTGTGTGTGTGTGTGTGTGTATAACACACACACACACACACATATTTACACACTCTATATATAGGTAATACAAACACACTGGTGTGTTATAAATATATATATTATTATTTCGTGGTGTTATATATATATTTGTATATAAATATGGTGTTATAAATATATATATTATTATTTCGTGGATATTGCCGTTTCCTTCGACTTCGGTGCTTATAAAATGCAGACCTAGCAAATAGAGGCTCTTGGTCCCCCCCCCCCCTCTCTGCTGTCATTTTAAACTTCTTAATTAGTTCGTTTATCGTTTCCCAGCGAGCTTTTTGCTTTTTCTGCAAAGCCAACACCCGTTAATAAAAGTACCATCCTCTCGTTTACGTTTCCAACATTCAAAATTTCAAAAAAAATCAGCTGGAAGGACGCTATCTCGGTCGCAATCGAAATTATCCAAACCCCCTCATTACAAACCAGGTTTGTTATCCAAATTTTGCAGACTTTTCAGCCGTTTGCAAGAGGCAAATCCAATCGGAGCCCCAGCAATAGCTCCGCGCGGAAGATGCCTCGAGCGGTTCCTCCAAATTAGGCTGGAGATGCCGGGATAACTTGCATTTTCTGCCGAATTTCGCCCAATTTGCAATGGGGTAATTTTGATTGCAACTGCGATTTATCTTATAGAATGATAAGCGTCGGGGATATATTGCAAACATCGGTGCAGTATTTGCAAACGGAAATCATTTCTAACACGGCGTTCTGACTGCTGTAACCTGAACCTAGGACCTTGGGTTGAAGGACGGGATTAATAATATTATTAATAATAATCCTGCCCCAAAGCTTCTTCTTTTTTACCTTTCTTACGTCCTTTGACTTAAGCATAAAGGTGGAGGAAGGAAGGAAAGGGAGAGAGAGAGAAAGAACAGAAGGGAGAATTAGATGCATCTCAAGCCCTCCACCTCCAGAATTCGCACCCAGGACTTCCTGTACGTTGAGAAGCAAGGGGCAAACGGAAAAGCAGTTCCCATTTCAACTCCCCAATCTGTTTCTGCACCGGTTTGAGATTTTGTGAATCGGCTTCCGATCCCAATCCAGGAGGGAAGGCGCAGTGGGTAGAGCATGAGACTCTTGCTCTCAGCGCCGTGTGTTCAAGCCCCACTTTGGGAGGAAGATTCCTGCATTGCAGGGGGCTGGGCTGGATGACCCTCGGGGTCCCTTCCAACTCGACAATTCCATGGCTGCCATTCCCCCTCCATGGCAGCCATTCTGTGTGACGCCACATCTGCTCTATGGAAGCCATTTTGTGTAATGCCATTCCCCTTCTATGGCAGCCATTTGCGTGACACCACACCTGCTCTATGGCAGCCATTTTGTGTAATGCCATTCCCGCTCTATGGCAGCCATCTTGCATGATGCCACACCTGCTCTATGGCAGCCATTCTGTGTAATCCCATTCCCCTTCTATGGCAGCCATCTTGCGTGACGCCACAACTGCTCTATGGCAGCCATCTTGCGTGATGCCACACCTGCTCTATGGCAGCCATTTTGTGTGATTCCATTCCCCTTCTATGGCAGCCATCTTGCGTGACACCACACCTGCTCTATGGCAGCCATTTTGTGTAATGCCATTCCCGCTCTATGGCAGCCATCTTGCATGATGCCACACCTGCTCTATGGCAGCCATTCTGTGTAATCCCATTCCCCTTCTATGGCAGCCATCTTGCGTGACGCCACAACTGCTCTATGGCAGCCATCTTGCGTGATGCCACACCTGCTCTATGGCAGCCATTTTGTGTGATTCCATTCCCCTTCTATGGCAGCCATCTTGCGTGACACCACAATTGCTCTATGGCAGCCATTCTGTGTAATCCCATTCCCCTTCTATGGCAGCCATCTTGCGTGACGCCACACCTGCTCTATGGCAGCCATCTTGCGTGATGCCACACCTGCTCTATGGCAGCCATTTTGTGTAATGCCATTCCCCTTCCATGGCAGCCATTCTGCGTGACGCCACACCTGCTCTATGGCAGCCATTTTGTGTGATTCCATTGCCCTTCCATGGCAGCCATTGTGTGTGACGCCACAACTGCTCTATGGCAGCCATCTTGCGTGACGCCACACCTGCTCTATGGCAGCCATTCTGTGTAATCCCATTCCCCTTCTATGGCAGCCATTCTGCGTGACGCCACACCTGCTCTATGGCAGCCATTTTGTGTAATGCCATTCCCCTTCCATGGCAGCCATTCTGTGTGACGCCACACCTGCTCTATGGCAGCCATTTTGTGTAATGCCATTCCCCTTCCATGGCAGCCATTCTGCGTGACGCCACACCTGCTCTATGGCAGCCATTTTGTGCGATGCCACTGCCCCTGTAGGGTGGCCTTTTTGCAACTCCCTCGAAAAGCAAACTGTGCCCGCTGTTGGAAAGGAGAAAAACAATGGTTTTTTTTTAGCGGTGCACCAGTTCCGGAAACACAAGTCCGTCAGCACTGAAGACAGGTTTCCACCCCGACTGGAGGGCAGCGATCCCGGCGCGGCGCAGACCTGAACCGTGGGCAGATATCCTCTCCCCCCGGGTGATGCCCAAGCAGAGGGTGGCACGGAACCGACTTTTTCCGGAACCTTCCGGCACTTACCGGGCTCGGCGTCTGCCGCTTCCAAATCCTCGCTCAACGTCCGCAGGGTGTAGCCAGAGGCCGGCGTGGACGTCCTGAGGTCGGCAGGGGTTGCCTCCGCTTCTCCTGCCCGGTGGAGAAAGAGGATATCACCGAGTTGGAAAAGATTTGGAAAACCGAATATTCCCAAAACCGAAAATTCGGGCGAATTGGAACAGGATGTCCCTATTTTCACGGGAGAAATTTGGGTTTAGAGAAACGGCGAGTAGAGAAGTTGAATGGAGGATTATTCTTTTTCTCCCTAAATGCAATAACGAAACGAACAAACCCAGCTCGGTCTCAGTCCTTCCTCTGAAAGAGAGCAAAATATTTGGAGATTCACATTCCCCAGTCCGGAAATGCAAGTCTCAGCAGCACTTTTAGCAAATTCCCACCATGTTTCTAGTCCTCAGCATTGACAGACAGAACGAATGAATCTTTATTTGCACCAGCCGTCTGCCGTAGCAATAAAACAACAATACGATATACAAAGAATAGATATAAAAAGTCAATTATATAAAATACATTTTAGGGTTTTGAATCAATAGTCAACTACTGGGTCTTATTCCAATTGATTGATTGACAGACAAGACAAGACAAGACAGCTGGCCTTCACGTTACCTGCAACATCGACATTTGTGTCTTCTGCCACCTTCAAGAAGATCTGGGGGGGGGGGAAGAAAAATTATGGTTTTAAATGGGGGGGTCTTTGTTGTTCAGTCGTTCAGTCGTGTCCGACTCTTCGTGACCCCATGGACCAGAGCACGCCAGGCACGCCTATCCTTCACTGCCTCTCGCAGTTTGGCCAAACTGGGGGGGTCACCCCCCAATAAATAAATAAATCCAAACTCTTTTGGGACCCAGGGATCATAGGAGCATGTAGGGCAAGGGACAGTGAATTCTATCATATGTGGTGCATGGGGAACATAGAAGATCTCACACACTTCCTGTTGTATTGTCCCATGTACTCGGCCTTCAGAGATGTGATTGAAAAATTTATACCTAACTCAATAGGCAACTCGGAGGATCGAGTAAGGTTTCTGCTGGTAGACGCAGACCCACGGATTTCCCATGCGGTAGCGGTTTTTGTGGCAAGGGCCATGAAAACCAGGAAGGGGTTCCTAGATGACGCAGCGAAGGCCCCCCCATTGTTCTCCTGATCTGCTGTTGTATTTTCTTTCCTGCATCGCGGGCTGGTTTTCTTGGTCTTGTTTTGTTTTGCTCTGTGGGGCTAGCGGGAAATGTGTTTTAACCCAGTTTAACAACTATATTGTTATTCTTTTTAATAATGTCGGATGATTTTTGTGTAAAGGCATGGTCCTCACAAGTCTAATAAATTATTATTATTACTAGTAAATTAAGCCTGTTAAGAAAAACAGGCGCTAGAAAGCTCTCTCTCTCTCTCTCTCTCTCTCTCTCTCTCTCTCTCTCACACACACACACACACACACACACATATACACACCTTCTCCCCCACAAACAGTTTGGCTCTGTCTCCCTCCCTCTCCCTCCCCCTCCCACACACACAGCGCCGGCCAACCGCCCGCTGCAGGTGGACGGCAGCAGGAGGTCTTGGGGCCACGGCGCGGGACCCCGCGGCATGCAGAGGCAGCTGGGAGGCGGGATAGGGGATGGGGGCAGGAAGGGGGTCTCCAGACGTGTCCCCGCACGGCCACTGGAGGCCAGGACTCCTCGGCTGGTGCTGTTGGTGCCTCCCTGGTGCTGAGCTCGGGCAGAGGCGCCTGCCGCTTCTCGTGCTTTGGCAGGCGCCGCTACTCCGGGAGAGGAGCTGCACGCCTGCAAAGAGGCTCTCTCTGTCTCTTGCCGCCACACGCTCGCTCCCCGCTCACGGGCTCCACCTCGGCCCGCAAACGCTCCCTCCGCTCCGCTCCACTGACATGGGCTGGCGCTGGAGGGGAATCCGCGGCCTCTCCCTCGGCGCCCGAGCGCTGGCTGCAGCCGACGCGGCTCCCGCAGGCCGAGCAAGTGCCGGCAGCAGCGGCCGCCATATTCTCAGCAATTGCCAAGGCGCTGCCGGAGCCGCAGCCAGAGCCTGCCAAGCGGGGGCAGCCTCGGAGGCGGCGGCAGCGGGTGAGCGCAGGCGGACAGCGCGCTCTGCTCCATGCGGACCCCGGCAGCGCGCTCAGCTCCATGCGAGGCGGCGGCAGTGAGGCAACTGACGATGCGCATGCGCCGCCGCCGCCTCTCCGACACGCCCCCCTCTCCAATCCCTGCTCCAATCCCTGCGTCCGTCTCCGACATGCGCAGTGGAAATTTCCACTGACGGACGGACACGGACGCAGGGACATTAGGGAATTATTATAGAGGATTTATCCTATCATATGTGGTGGACTTGTGACAGGATTAAGACATTCTGGGAAATGATTTACAATGAACTTAAAAGGTGTTAAAATATACATTTCCCAGTCAATGCCAAACTAGATGCCCAGCTGAAGGAGGAGGGGAAAATTCATGTCAAGGCCAAAAAACAAGCCAACATCAACCAGCTGCAAGAAAAAACTTTCTAAATACAGGAAGAATGGAGCTGTTAAGCGACGTAACAAGACAAGGATCATAAGGAAAACTAGCAAAATTAAAACCAACAGGAAGCAGCAGAGAGAAAAACCAGAAGGCCTGACGCAGCAAATGGAGGTTTGGCTTTGGACTGGGAAAAACACCCTACAAGAGACACAATGGTTTTGGACTTCAGCGCCGACTGGTGAGGGATGAAGGATAATATACAATTACTCTTTTTTTGGATTTCAGGATAAGAACAATGGACACGGCAAAGGAATGATTAAGAGACATAATTAAGACTATATATTATTAAGGATAAGATTAAGGACAATATTAAGGCTACATACCCAGGGAGGGAGGGGAGGCGGAAGGGAAATATACATTTGAAGTGAAATATAAGTATGCTGAGGAGGATGTGAGTTAATGTAAAAGTTTAAAATTGGAAGATGAAGTAAATAGAAGATGAATTAGAAACCTGTTTAGATTTGGAATTTTAAAAATATGGAAACAATGGGGTGGATGATATGAAAATGTAAGTATAATGAATGTGACCTGGCCTGGAAAAGGGCCAGGCTTAAAATTGTAAAACTAATAAAAATTATTTTAAAAAAAATAAAAATAAAATAAAATATACATTTCCCAAGAAGCCAGAAGCATTTTTGCTGGGGTTGATGGGAGAGGAAATTAGTAAAAAAAGACCAGAGACTATTTATGTACGCGACCACCGCAGCAAGGATCTTGGTTGCCCAAAGATGGAAGTTACAAGAGGTACCAACGCTGGAGGATTGGCAGCTAAAAATGATGGAGTATGCCGAACTGGCAAAGAAGACGGGCAAGCTTAGGAACCAAGACGACCGGAGGTTCGAAAATGACTGGAGTAAATTTATAGAATATCTAAAAGAAAACTGTACAAGTTTAAAAACGCTAACAGGACTGTTGTAATTCCTAGGTTGTGTGAGGCATTTAATCTCTGGCAGAAATTGGTAGAGAAATGAAAAAAAGAGGTCAGAGATAGGGGGAAATGAAAGCGCGGGAGGATAAATAATGTTCAAAGACTGTTGAAAGGAGGGAGGGAATTCACAGCTCGGCAGAGCTAAAAAGAGTTGTATGTAACGTATATGTTGAAAATAGAATGTTGATGTTATAAAAAGCAATAAAAATATGCATGGGGGGAAAAAGCGATCATAGGAGCTATTTGTAGGCACCACAAAATTCCCATTATCACAGACAGGAAAACTGAGGACTCTTTGAGGGAGGACCCAATTTCCCAATTTACCAACCTCTTCCAGGCTGGTGTCAGAAATCCCGTACCCGGAGATCCCCAGCTCCGCCAGGCGGGCGTCCAGCTCCCGGAAAAGCGCCCCAAAAGCGCCGTCTTTGGCCCCGCTGTACGGGAGGACGTAGAGGAGTTCCTGGCAAATGTCCTCCGCCAGCCGAGATCCTGGGACCAGTTTTTGGATCATGGCCGTCAGCTGGGGCACATCTGCACACAGAAAGGAAAAACTCAAAACGCGGCAGTCATTTAACCCCCCCGATCCCGGCGGATTCCCCGCCGCCCGGTTTCGTTCCCCATCCGCGCCCGGCGTATGGCACTTTGCCAGGATTCGCACCTGTGCCCTCGCTGTTCTGCTCGCTGCCCAGACCGGTGTCGCAACTTCTTTCTGAGTCGCTGTCCGCCTGCAGAGGAGGAGGAGTCGAAAGGAGCAGCCTTTGCTGAGTTTGACTTTGGTAGAACTTTTTAAATTCCCTTGTATTAACACGGATAAAAAGGTTTTGAAATCAGAACGTTAAGAATGTAAGGGGCTTTAGGGACGTGCGTGATTAAGCAAAAAAACAATGGAGCCAAGAGGGCGAGAGGAAGGAAGTCAATTGAGTTAAGGTTTATTATTTGAATTTTTGTTTGTGGTGGTTATAATAATAATAATAATTTATTATTTATACCTCGCCCGTCTGGCTGGGTTTCCCCAGCCACTCCGGGCGGCTTCCAACAGAATATTAAAATATTTAGAATATTTAGAAGACATCTGAAGGTAGCCCTGTTTAGGGAAGCATTAAATGTTTAACAGACCGAATAATGACTGAGACTGAGATTTGAGCTTTTATCTCTGAAGGAATGTCAATAGGTGGTAAAGCTCTATTAATGTAAAATTTTAAAATCTTCAGTTTTACATTTTAATTTTAAATGTAAGTATCAGTTCTATGAGATGGGTTCTAATTCTGTAATATAACTCAATCTCCAATACTATATCTGGTTATGGATTGTCATTAACTGTTCTCCGGTCTTTGACCGTAATAAAGATATTTGTATTTGTTTAACAGACTATTGTATTTTAATATTCTGTTGGGAGCCGGCCAGAGTGGCTGGGGAAACCATATAACACCGGTCCTGAAAGACCTACATTGGCTCCCAGGACATTTCCAGGCACAATTCAAAGTGTTGGTGCTGACCTTTAAAGCCCTAAATGGCCCAGTAGACCTGAAGGAGCGTCTCCACCCCAGACACTGAGGTCCAGCTCCGAGGGCCTTCTGGCGGTTCCTTCCCTGCAAGAAGCGAGGTTGCAGGGAACCAGGCAGAGGGCCTTCTCGGTGGTGGCGCCCGCCCTGTGGAATGCCCTTCCAGCAGATGTCAAGGAAATAAGCAACTATCTGACTTTTAGAAGACATCTGAAGGCAGCCCTGTATCAGGAAGTTTTTTAATTTTTGATATTTCATTGTGTTTTTAATATTCTGTTGGGAGCCGCCCAAAGTGGTTGGGGAAACCCAGCCAGATGGGCGGGGTATAAATAACATCTTTCTTTCTTTCTTTCTTTCTTTCTTTCTTTCTTTCTTTCTTTCTTTCCTTCTTTCCTTTCCTTTCCTTTCCTTTCCTTTCTTCCTTTATTTATTTATTTATTTTTAAAAATATTCTTCATTCATCAAACACATAAAATTTACAAGTTACACAAAATACAAAATCAAAACTAACAGACAATACAATGTATTAAAAAAAACAAGACAAAGAAAAACAAAAAACTACAACACACAAATAATAATTAAAATTGACTTCATACCATTTGTGCATCGTATCTTATTTTCATTGTTCATATTTTGCTATATCTGATACCCTTCTTATTCAGCTAATAAGATGTAGATATTCCTTCATTTCTTATCTTTCTTTATTTATAGACTTTCTATCCCCAAGTTTATTTCAGTCTAAGCAAATCACTAATTCTGTTTTTATACCCTCTTTTTTAAAATAATCTTCTACAAATTTCCATTCCTCTTTTATTCTTTGTTTCGGTTATTATTGATGATGATGATGATGATGATGTCATTATAAAATTAATAAATTGTATTTGAAAAAAAGAAAGCCCCCAAAGGAACATGGTGTGGCCCCCGCTCCCTGACCACCCCATATACCCCCTGCTCAAGTTTACCTTTTTGCCGGCGGGGGCCGCCACCCCGTTGGTGCCCCCTTCCGGGTGGCGCCCCCTGCCCGCCTCCCTCTTCACCAGCGTCAGGTAGTAGCCCGTGCCCAGCTTGGTCTTGAGGAAGAGCGAGGACCCGCAGCAGCAGAGGCGGCCCTGCGAGATGATGGCCACCCGGTCGCCCAGGAGGTCAGCCTCGTCCATGTAATGCGTCGACAGGATGACCGTCCGGCCTGGCGTGTCGGCGGGGAAAGAGGAGGGGGCGCTTTTTGAGCAAGCGGATCCGATTCGCATAAAAAAGCACCTTTCCTAGCTTAGAATCCTAGAATCCTAGAGTTGGAAGAGACCCCAAGGGCCATCCAGTCCAACCCCCTGCCAAGCAGGAAACACCATCCAAGCATTCCTGACAGGTGGCTGTCAAGCCTCTGCTTAAAGACCTCCAAAGAAGGAGACTCCACCACACTCCTTGGCAGCAAATCCCACTGTCCAACAGCTCTTACTGTCAGGAAGTTCTTCCTAATGTTTAGGTGGAATCTTCTTTCTTGTAGTTTGAATCCATTGCTCCGTGTCCGCTTCTCTGGAGCAGCAGAAAACAACCTTTCTCCCTCCTCTATATGACATCCTTTGATATACCGGTATTTGAACATGGCTATCCTATCACCCCTGAACCTTCTCTTCTCCAGGCTAAACATACCCAGCTCCCTAAGCCGTTCCTCATAAGGCATCGTTTCCAAGCCTTGGACCATTTTGGTTGCCCTCCTCTGGACACGTTCCAGCTTGTCAGTATCCTTCTTGAACTGTGGTGCCCAGAACTGGACACAGTATTCCAGGTGAGGTCTGACCAGAGCGGAATACAGTGGTACTATTCCTTCCCTTGATCTAGATGCTATACTCCTATTGATGCAGCCCAGAATTGCATTGGCTTTTTTAGCTGCTGCTAGCTTAGCTCGGAGGCACCTAGCCTTCGGAACTCCCTGCCACTTGACCCCTCCTTCTCTGTGCTCCTTTCCGCACTGGCTAAAAGCATTTCTGTTTCGACGAGCCTGCCGCCCACTAAAATACCTGGGCTAGGAAATAACTAGCAGACCTGCAAGAGAGTGGCTCCGTCTCTGTGGATCAGGGCCTATCGAAGATCTCGCATGTTATATTCTCCGTATTTTTAAACAGTAAGAGCTGTTTGGACTGTCGAATGGTCTCCCTCGGGAGGTTGCGGACTCAAGGGTTTTAAGCGGAGGTTGGATGCTTCAGTTGAGCATTGCAGGGGGTTGGTCTGGATGACCCTTTAGGGTCCCCTCCATCGCTACCATTCTTTAATTCTAAGAGTGGCTCTACAGACTCTCAGAACAGAACAGAACAGACTCTCAGAACAGAAATAAAAGTCCTTTCAGAGCAGATTCTTAAGAATACCTGTATAAAATTAATCGGGGGGGGGGCCTTGCTCTTTTGTGTCGAAATGCACAAAGAAAACCGACCCCCCCCTCCATCCATCTCCAAATAAAAACCGCACAACTCAGACCTGTACGGTACTTGAGCAGGAGGTCCCAGATGCCACGGCGAGAGTAGGGGTCAACGCCGGCCGTCGGCTCGTCCAAAATCACCACCTTGGAGCCCCCCACGAAAGCGATGGCCACAGACAGTTTGCGTTGCATACCTCCTAGAAGGAGAAAACAGTTCCTATTTTCACGGGAGAAACGTTGGAGGGGATGGAAGAGGACGTCCCTATTTTCACGGGAGAAACGTTGGAGGGGATGGAAGAGGACGTCCCTATTTTCACGGGAGAAACGTTGGAGGGCAGAGGCCCTGTTCATTCCTCTTGCCCATGCTTTTTAACATCTATATGCAGCCGCTGGGAGAGATCATCAGGGGGTTTGGGCTGGGTGTCCATCAATATGCGGATGATACCCAGCTCTACCTCTCTTTCAAATCAGAACCAGTGAAGGCGGTGAAGGTCCTGTGTGAGTGCCTGGAGGCGGTTGGAGGATGGATGGCGGCTAACACATGGAGGTTGAATCCTGACAAGACAGAAGTACTGTTCTTGGGAGGCAGGGTGCGGGCGGGTGTGGGGGACTCCCTGGTCCTGAATGGGGTAACTGTACCCCTGAAGGACCAGGTGCGCAGTCTGGGAGTCATTTTGAACTCACAGCTGTCCATGGAGGTGCAGGTTAATTCTGTATCCAGGGCAGCTGTCTACCAGCTCCATCTGGTACGCAGGCTGAGACCCTACCTGCCCGCGGACTGTCTCGCCAGAGTGGTGCATGCTCTAGTTATCTCCCGCTTGGACTACTGCAATGCGCTCTATGTGGGGCTACCTTCGAAGGTGACCTGGAAACTACAACTAATCCAGAATGCGGCAGCAAGACTGGTGACTGGGAGCGGCCGCCGAGACCACATAACACCGGTCCTGAGAGATCTACACTGGCTCCCAGTACGTTTCCGAGCACAATTCCAAGTGTTGGTGCTGACCTTTAAAGCCCTAAACGGCCTCGGTCCTGTATACCTGAAGGAGCATCTCCACCCCCACCGTTCAGCCCGGACACTGAGGTCCAGTGCCGAGGGCCTTCTGGCGGTTCCCTCGCTGCGTGAAGCCAAGTTACAGGGAACCAGGCAGAGGGCCTTCTCGGTAGTGGCACCCGCCCTGTGGAACGCCCTCCCTTCAGATGTCAAAGAGAACAACAATTACCAGACCTTTAAAAGACATCTGAAGGCAGCCCTGTTTAGGGAGGCTTTTAATGTTTTATATATTATTGTATTTTAATGCTTTGTTGAAAGCCGCCCAGAGTGGCTGGGGAAACCCAGCCAGATGGGCAGGGTATAAATAATAAATTATTATTATTATTATTATTATTATTATTATTATTATTATTAGGACCCCATACCCTACGACCCCCAAACTCACCTGACAGGTTCTTGGTCTGATCTCGCCTCTTGTGGGGCAGCCCCACATCCTGGATGATCTGTTCCATCTCCTCCCGGACTTGCTCTCCGGAAAGGCCCTTGAGGCGGCCGTAAAACCAGATATGTTCTTCCACGGTCAGGCTGGAGGGGGACAGGGAGTTTTTTTGGGGGGGGTGCGGTAAAGAGAGAGAGGGACATAATTTTAGGCACCAGGCGAAAATGTTTTTTTTTAACAAACCAGGCAGATTAACACCCTGTTCCTTTTAAACTGGGGGCCGCTGGGCAGGTAAACGGGCCATTCCATGAAAAATGAGCCTGATAAGAAAAAAATTATTTTAAAAATATACTTCTTTTACTTATAGTTTCATTACCTAAACAGATTCCAAACGTGCAGTCTAACCATTTTTTTAAAGCTAAAGACAAAAGAAGTTTAGTTTGTGGACCTTCTTTATAAAAGTCCACCCACGTAGCCTTCGCAGAAGTTTTCTGATGATTGTCCCACCCGTGGCAGCATTTTCTCCTTAATTTCGTATCGTTAAATTTCTTCAACTTAATTTCTGGTTGCATAGTTGTAACCAATAAACATTGATTTAAACAGATATGCTGAGTTTATCATTGATTCACCTCCCCACTCACAGAGTTTTTCCATAAATCAAACTTATCTCAAGCTCCATGTCTTTTTTTTGTCCCACCCGTGACAATACTTTAACATTTAATAAAATTGTCAAAAATATCCATAAAAATAATAAAAAATTAGTAAAATGTTCAGTATCTTATTAAGAACACAGTTTAAATTTTGGTTGTTAATTTTTATGTATATTTACAGTGGTACCTCGACTTACGAGTAACTCGACTTACGTTTTTTTCGAGTTACGAATGACTTCTGGTAAAACAAAATGGCCGCCGAATCCGATTTTTTCCGACTTACGAAAAGACGTCGTGGCCGCTTTTAATAGGATTTTTTCGACTTACGAATTTTTGACCCGAATTTTTCGACTTAAGAATTTCCCCCCCCCCCATGCATGGGGAGTCGACTTACGAATTTTTTCGACTTACGAAAATTGCGTCGGAACGCATTATCGTCGTAAGTCGAGGTACCACTGTACATTGTTACACATGTGTGAATACCAAAAAACATGGTCCAAGTGTCCCGCCCGTGACAATGGAATGGCCCAAAACTTGTTTTTGTGTGTTTTTACGCTGCAAACCACCCCGCGCTGCTCGAAACCGAAGCGATAAAACAGACGATGAAATGAGCAAGTTACATGTCGAAGAGGACGTTGTGTTGAGGACAGACACCCATTGTCCTCCGGATGATGTCCATGTCGGAGCAGATATCTCTTCCCATTACATACGCCGTCCCAGAACTGGGGGGCAGCAAACCGGTCAGGATGGACCTAGGATGTAGCAATGGGGCAGGGGGAAATGATCGATTCAGAATAGAATAGAATAGAATAGAATAGAATAGAATAGAATAGAATAGAATAGAATAGAATATATTTATTGTCATTGTCCCCTTCGGGAACAACGAAATTACTTGGCTGCTCCATCCACCCAGATAGGGCACTCCACGCAAGACAAAACAACTACAAAAACACTGATTAAAACCATACACACTGATTAAAACAATGATAAAACATAACAGGTAAGATTAGATGACTTCAAAGTCCAGGCTTCCCATTCAAGGCCGCGATCGCTCTGGAGAAGAAGCTGTTTCTAAGGCGGCTTGTTCTTGTCGTCATCGTCCTGTATCTCCGTCCCGATGGCAAAAGTTCAAAGAGACGGTGACCAGGATGCGATGGATCTTTCACTATGTCCAGTGCCTTTCTGTGGCACCTCGTGGCATAAATCTGCTCTAAGCTGGAGAGCGAGCCGCCAACAAGGCTCTCTGCTGCCTTCACAACTCTGCACAACCCCATCCTGTCCTGGGTAGTACAGCTTCCGTACCACACACATAAGCCAGAAGTGAGCACGCTCTCAATGGCACAGTGATAGAAGGCAAGCAGCAGCTTTTGTGGAAGATGGTTTTTCCTTAGACCTCTCAGGAAGTACAGTCTCTGCTGCGCCTTCTTCACAAGCCCCCTTATGTTTGCACTCCAGGACAGATCCTCCTGTCATTCAATGCCCAGAAATCTGACCATTGTTACCCTCTCCACACAGATTCCATCAATCAAAAGTGGTTGGACATTCAATACCCAAACTTAGCTCCCAGCTGTCGTGCTACGTCGTCCTTAAGAGGTCAAGTGGACTTTTTCAGCCGGGGGCCGGTCCGCTGCCCCTCAGACCTTATGGGGGCCGGACTATATTTTGAAAATAATAATAATAATGAACGAATTCCTATGCCCCACAAATAACCCAGAGGTGCATTTTAAATAAAAGGACACATTCTACTCATGTAAAAACACGCTGATTCCCGGACCATCTGGGGGCCGGATTCAGAAGGCGATTGGGCCGGATCCTGCCCCCGGGCCTTAGTTTGCCTACCCATGGGTCAAGGAAATGGGTGCATTTGAAAACGAATTGTTTGAGGTGCACCTGCTAAAGACACTGTTGGTTATGAAAAGCCACCCAGTTGCTTAGGCAGATGATTCAGTATATTGCTGAATTTATTGCATATTTATTTCATAACATTTATATGCTGCTTGGTTGTAAGGGGTCGGATTGGAAAGTCTCAAAGCGGTTTGTATCTTCGTTTCATTTTTAACTGAAAATGCTTCCTTTATATTATTGCAATGTAAGGTTGATAATAGGGAACGGAATGCAAATTGGAAATAACCGGGAAAACTATGATACTTTAAAGATGTTTAAATGACTATTCCAAATTGCAAAACAGAAAATTAAATAAAAATTATATCAGGAAACAAAAGTTTGCTGGACAAGTTATTGCTTCATCTTTTGTTAGCCGCTTTGGGTATGTTTGTTCGTTAAAAAAGCAGTGTATAACCGTTATGAAATAAATAAAAATAATGAGAAGAGAACAAA
The DNA here is from genome assembly GCA_034642065.1 of Darevskia nairensis. Lineage (NCBI taxonomy): Eukaryota > Metazoa > Chordata > Lepidosauria > Squamata > Lacertidae > Darevskia > Darevskia nairensis. The sequence goes on from JAWWNI010000668.1 coordinate 143,031, forward strand.
CGTCTTCACTAACCTCCGGGTCCACATATTCCCGGCACAACTTACATCGTGGTCGTCTTCCCGGCGCCGTTATGCCCCAGGAAGGATGTGATCTGGCCCTCGTAAAAGTCGAGGCTCAGTCCGTTGACGGCAATCTTCCCGCCGCTGCGATAGATCTTCACCAGGTTACGGATCGAGACTCCCACCTTTAGGTGGGTGGGAGGGTCCTCCACGATCACTGCGGATTAACCCATTTTGCATTACTTTCTATGCCGCAGTGATGGCTAACCTTGACACTCCAGATGTTTTGGGACTACAACTCCCATCATCCCTGACCACTGGGCCTGTTAGCTAGGGATGATGGGAGTTGTAGTTCCAAAACATCTGGAGTGTCAAGGTTAGCCATCACTGTTGGGAAACCGCGCCTTGGTTTTGGAACGCTTTGGTTTTGGAACGGACTTCCGGAACGGATTAAGTTTGAGAACCAAGGGACCCCTGTAGGTTTCAACTGTGTAATGACACCGCCAGGTTGCAGGGTGGTAGAAATATATAATAATAATAATAATAATAATTTATACCCCACCCATCTTGCTGGGTTTCCCCAGCCACTCTGCTTGGCTCCCAACAGAATATTAAAAACACAAATCAACGGCGGCTTTACCTTCGGGTGAGTTGAGAGAATTTGTAGGGATGGGGTTTGGGGAGCCATCGGCCGAGGCCTCTCCGAACCAGTAACTCTTCTGGAATGGAAAATTCCACGGCTTCGGGATCCCATATTGGCCTGGAACACAAGCGGGAACAGTAAACTGGAGCGACGGCAAAAACCAGGGTTGCCATATTTCGAAGAGCGGAAAAAAGAGGACACGTTTGCCGACTTCTGCTTTTAACTACAGATTGCCTCTCATTCTAAACACCCCTCCAATATTTCTCCCATGAAAATAAGGACGTCCTATTCCATCCCCTCCAATGTTAGGGAGCTGGGTATGTTTAGCCTGGAGAAGAGAAGGTTAAGGGGGGATATGATAGCCATGTTCAAATATATCAAAGGATGTCATATAGAGGAGGGAGAAAGGTTGTTTTCTGCTGCTCCAGAGAAGCGGACACGGAGCAATGGATTCAAACTACAAGAAAGAAGATTCCACCTAAACATTAGGAAGAACTTCCTGACAGTAAGAGCTGTTCGACAGTGGGATTTGCTGCCAAGGAGTGTGGTGGAGTCTCCTTCTTTGGAGGTCTTTAAGCAGAGGCTTGACAGCCATCTGTCAGGAATGCTTGGATGGTGTTCCTGCTTGGCAGGGGGTTGGACTGGATGGCCCTTGGGGTCTCTTCCAACTCTAGGATTCTAGGATTCTTCCCTGAAAATAAGGATGTCCTATTCCATCCCCTCCAACGTTTCTCCCATGAAAATAGGGACGTCCCAAGGAAAAGTGGGACATTCTAGGATCAAATCAGAAACTGGGACAGCATCTGTAAATCTTGGAAAATCCCGGAGACCAGCTTAGATCTGAGTCGAATCCACTAGGAAATTTTTCTTGGGTTACTGCAAATGGAAAACCCCCCGGAAGTTTTGTCAAAGTTTAAAAATCCGCCCGGACAGAAATTTTAATCCTGAAAAGGAGGACGTCTCCTGGGGAAAGAGGAAAAATGGGCAACCCTATGCGATCGACCTGCAAAAAAGCTACGCCATGGAGGTCGCAGATATAGCCTGGGTTGAAATTCTCGCTGCTTTGCAAGAATGGAGGTGCGCCGCTTACCTGGGAAGACCCCTTCGATGTACCACGTGGCCAGTCCGTAGAGGACGGCGTCCAGGAGCAGCAACCCACCCGACGTGGCAAAGGTGTAGCGGTCGCCTTCCACGGGGCTCGAGTTCAAATTGTACCACTGGATGCCCAGGCCCTGCTCCTCGTAGAGCGAAAAATACTCGCAGCCGAAACCAAAGGCGACGGGGGACAAGAGGCTCTGTCGTGAGGGAGAGATGAAGAGGGGTGGGGAGAGGGTGCTTAAAAAGCTGGACTGGTACCCAGTGCGAATCACGCTGATCCACTGGAATGAATGACCATAATAAATAATAATAATAATAATTTATTATTTCTACCCCACCAATCTGGCTGGGTTTCCCCAGCCACCCTGGGCGTCTTCCAGCAAAATATTAAAATACAATAATTTGACTAACACACATGTCTGTTAATTTCCAGAGGGGGCGGGTCTAACCCTGGGTTTTAGGATCTCGGAGAAGCAAGGCTAGAACATACGGTTGTATCCAATGTTTTTTAGGATAATGAAATAAAAAATAGAGACGCCACATCATTTAAACAACGGCAACAAAATAATAATAGGATAAATATATATTTTTAAAAAACGATCTGTAGAAACGGTTCGAAACAGCTCTTTTAATTAAAATCCATGAGATGGAGGAGGGGGGGAATCCTTGATTTTTGAGTCATTTTGAGAAGCTCGTTTTGAGAAGCTCCCACAGCCAATTGGAAGCCCCGTCAGACGTTGGGGTTCCAAAAACAGTTCACGAACCGGACGCCATGGAACAACACTTCAAGAATATTGATATTATATTATTCAATAATTTTCAACTTAAACGGCCTTGTAATATTATCTTCATCATTTTTGCCTGTAAAATTGAGAAGAATGGGCATATTAGTCTTTTAACTGCTGTGTCGATGTTCATAATGTGTTTGCTTTTGTAATCTGAATGTATTTTATTTTATTCTATGTTTTCTGTTGTGGGCTCATAGCCGAATAAAGACATCTATCTATCTATTTATCTATCTATCTATCTATCTATCTATCTACAGTGGTACCTCGCCTAACGACGATAATGCGTTCCGACGCGATCGTCGTTAGGCGAAAAAATGCCTTCGGCGAATCCCCATAGGAACGAATTGGGGGAAAATTCGTAAGTCGAAAAAATCGCGTCAAAAATTCGTAAGTCGAAAAAATCTTTTCTTAAGTCGAAGAAATTCGTTTCCGGCGGCCATTTTGTTTTACCAGAAGTCATTCGTTAGGCGAAAAAGACGTTAGGCGAGTTATTCGTTAGGCGAGGTACCACTGTATCTCTCTCTCTCTCTATCTATCTATCTATCTATCTATCTATCTTCGTGAACCGGAATGCTCACTTCCGGGTTTGCGGCGTCCGGGAGCCAAAACGTCCGGGAACCTGGCTGTTCGGAAACCAGGGTATGACTGTATGGAACAGTGGTGGCTAACCTTGACACTCCAGATGTTTTGGAACTACAACTCCCATCATCCCTGACCACTGGGTCCTGTTAGCTAGGGATGATGGGAGTTGTAGTTCCAAAACATCTGGGGTGTCAAGGTTAGCCACCACTGGTACTATAGAAGAATTTCGACTGCAAGGGGGGTGGTTTAGGAACGAAGGAAAGTGAGGGTTCTTTTTTTTGGAGTGGGGGAGCAAGACGGGGGAAGAGACCCTCTCACCACAAAGAGCCGCAACGGGAAGGTGATCCGCTCTCGCCAAGCCACGCAGAGGACGTAGGGCAGGTAAAACGAAAAGTAGATGATCCCGCCGCAAGCCGAGGCCAGGTTGGCTCTGGAGAACAAAGTGCTGATGAGGAAGCACTGGGAAATGGTGGCCACGGCGAATGTGGCCAGGAAGAGGAAGACCACGGCCGGGTCGCTGTAGGGCAAGATGTCCCCCACCTGGGAACAAAGGGGGAAAGGAAGACCTGTCAAAAAATGGCTAACATTTTTATTTTTTAAAAATACCCGTATATACTCGAGTATAAGCCAACCTGAATATAAGCCGAGGCACACAATTTTACCACAAAAAAACCTGGGAAAGCTTCATAGGAGCCACTGCCTGCCTCACTCGAGTATAAGCTGACCCGAATATAAGCCGAGGCACACAATTTTACCACAAAAAACATGGGAAAGCTTCATAGGAGCCACTGCCTGCCTCACTCGCGTATAAGCCGAGGGCGGCTTTCTCAGCACAAAAAAATGTGCTGAAAAACTAGGCTTATACTCGAGTATATAGGCTTTATTGGTTTTAAAACAAAAATACATATATCTACATAATCAGATCGAAGATAAGAAAAAGAAAGAAAATTAGAATAAAGAAAAATCAGAATAGAAGTAATCAAGAATAAAGAATTTTAGATAACAACAAAAGAACATCAAGAACATTACTTCACAAAAATCCATTTTTCAATGTTATACAATCATAAATAAAAGCAACTTCCGGTTTTCTGCATTGTATTTGTATTGTCTGTTTTTGGTTAAATTTATCACACATTCTTTTATTACTGCTTTTAATCCTTTTACATTCTTTTGGTGTGTGTGTGTGTGTTTTGTGCTTTTTTCTTTTTTTTCTTTTACGGGATGGCATGCAATTCCGTTGCACTTGTATAGCGTTGTGCTTGTACTTGTGCAACGACAATAAATAAATTAAATTAATTAAAATTAAGAGGAGGAGGAGGAGGCAATTTAGGCTGCCGAGATTGTGGTGTTGGCGCCAAAACAGGAGGGAGGCACTTCCAGATTCTGCTAGTGAGTGAGCAGATGTGATAAGACTGAGCTCTGCACTGTAAATAGCTTGGCACTGAATTAAAAGAACTATAAGACAAACGGCTTGGCTTTTCTATTGAACAACCGAGAAGGGAACCTGACAAACCCCAAGGGGGAACAACTTCCAGATGCCAACTTGCAACCCGAGCGTCCACTATACAGGAAACCGCTTTTCGCCGTCGTTGTTTTAAGTCAAAACGTTGTCACCCGAATGGGGCACTCTGCACACGCCCCGGCAGATATCAGATGAGCGGAAACTAGCGGGGGGGGGGCGCAAAAGAAGCTCACCTTGAGGATAAGGACCAGCAAGGCGGCGCTGGCCAGGAAAGGGATGAAACTGCTCAGGAACCAGCTGAACCAGAGAGTACCGCTGCTCAGCCCCATGATCTTCATGGTCTCCTTCAGGCGGGCTTCCTTCTCATGGACCACGCCTTTGATGATCATCGCGACCGAGTAGATCCACGCCAACGTCATAAACAGCGGCAGGGAGCGGTTGAGGACTCGCAGGAATCTGGCAAAAAAAGCGGGTTACGGGGGGAAGCTGCGTCAATCGGTGGAGCGGGCCGAAGTCTACCTGCAATATTTTCCCCGCGGTCCCCTTTAAACTCAAAGAAATAAGGATCTCAATAGATTCTCTCCTCTTACTGGCTGAGAAACGTTATAATAATAATTTCTTATTTGTACCCAGCCCATCTGGCTGGGTCCCCCCGGCCATTCTGGGCGGCTTCCAGCAAACATGAAAATACATCAAAATGTCACAGATTAAAAACTTCCCTAAACAGGGCTGCCTTCAGGTATTTTCTAAAGGTCGTATCTATAGATAGATAGATAGATAGATAGATGGATGGATGGATGGATGATAGGCAGGGGAAGACAGGAGGGCCTGGCGTGCTCTGGTCCAGGGGTCACGAAGAGTCGGACATGACTAAACAACAACAACAACAGGAAGATAGATAGATAGATAGATAGATAGATAGATAGATAGATAGATAGATAGATGATAGGCAGTGGAAGACAGGAGTGCCTGGCGTGCTCTGGTCCAGGGGGTCACGAAGAGTAGGGCACGACTAAACAACAGCAACAGGAAGATAGATGATAGATAGATAGATAGATAGATAGATAGATAGATAGATAGATGATAGGCAGTGGAAGACAGGAGTGCCTGGCCTGCTCTGGTCCAGGGGGTCACAAAGAGTCAGACACGACTAAACGACTCAACAACAGCAACCACTTACATGTCGTCGACGTAGCAGGGATAAGGCATCTGTTGGATGTAGATCCCCACACGGCCCTGAGGAGACGGCTCCTTGGCTTGGACCCGAACCACGGCTTGCTCCACGAGGTCTTGCACGTAGGCAAAGCCGCCCCAGACATACCGCAGGTCGTCAAAGGGGTCGGCCTCTGGTCCCGGGTCCCAAAACCTGGGCAACGTTCGCAAGAGGAGGGAAAGGGGTTGAGAGTCCCCTTTGGCAACTTTGAGGGCACAATCTGTTTTTTGTTTTGTGGTCAGGAGAACATTTTATCAGATTTCTGAGGTGCTCTTCAAAATATTCTCTTCCCCCCCCCCAAAAAAACCAATCGTTTCTATTAAATCTCCAAAAATATTCCAGAACATTATACAACTGAACAAACCCCAAACCCTAAAGTTTCTTATTGACTAGGGCTGCCCTACGTTCAGGATTTCCCAGTCACATCTGGGATTAGTCCGGCGGAAAGAGCGTCCGGGTAGAATTTCCCGAAATTGGTAAAAATGTCCAGGAAAACCCGGGGGATATGGCAAGTTATGTTGGAAGTGTTGGGATTTCCTTAAAAATAACTCAACAACTTCATTTTTTATTTTTTATTTTGGAGGGGGGGGGGAGCAGAAAAAGCTGAACTTTGGCAAAAAAAAATAAAATAGAGAGAGAAAAGCTCAAACAACCTTGCCTCTCCCCCCAAAAAAAGCTCAACAACTTTTGCGTCCGGATTTGCATTTTATGAAATACTAGTTGAAGTTAGCCCGTTAGATAACGGGCGCTAGAGGAGGAGGAGGCAGGAGGAGGCAGAACAGCGGCCGCTGGGGGGTGGAGAGGGGCTCCCTCCCCCTTCTTCTTTTTCCCCGGCGGCGGCTGCAGCGGCGGCGGTAGCGGCGGCGAGCCGCGGGGATTGGGGTCTGCCTCTGCGTCCATGCGAGGCAGCGGCGCTGGCGCAACTGAGAACGCGCATGCGCCGCCGCTGCCTCGCCCCCCTCTCCGCCCGCTCCAATCCCTGCGTCCGTGTGGGTCCCGGTCATGCGCAGTAGCGCACTTCCGTGACACACAGAACGGACGCAGGGACACAGCAAGTTTATTATATAGGATGGCAACCCTATTCTTGACTTACCATTTCCTGATGTCTGTTTACTCAATTTTAATAGCTGTTTTAGTATCTAAACCCCCAGTATCGTCAATTCTTTCATTAACCCACAGCTTACAATGCTAGTCAGTTCTTTCATTAACCCACAGCTTACAATGCTATGAGCTTCAAACGCACGCTCGTTTGAGGTTTCTTTTTTTTCCTCCTCCCCCCGCAATCCGCTTTCCTTTCATGCCGTGCCTTTTCAGGGCACGGATTCTTTTCGTTTCCTTTCTAAACAAGAGGAAGGAAAGCACAACAAGCGCGATATATACGCCCAGAAGGGGCGGTTGGGCTAGATGACCCTCGGGTCCCTTTTCCAACGCTACGAATCTTTCTCAAACCGGGCGGAACGTCGCAAACAGCGGCGGCTCACCTGTCCTTGATCTTGTTGGTGCGGGTGACGTCGTCGATGTCCATTCGGATTTTGAAGCGGACGTGGGGAGGCAGGACCCCGCCGAAATCGCTCCGGTTGTCGGGCGGGAGAAACACCACCCCGGCCCAGAACTGACGGTCTTCCAGGAGTTGCATGGCCCGCAAAACCAGCTCCTCCTCCGAGTCCACCGCCTCGATTTTGTTCAGAGAAATGCACTAGGAGAGAAACGGCCCCGTTGTCATGGGGTGGATCAGAGAGGAGGGCAGTTGCTCCTTATGCAGAAGGTTGCGGGTTCGATTCCTGACACCTCCAGGTTTGTATTTATTTATTTATGATTTTTTATATTTATGTATTTATTACCGGAGCGGTACCTATTTATCTACTTTATCTATTTATCTACTTTATCTATTTATCTACGAAATACCATTTTCCCTGAACCATGTCCATGCCCTGAAGATACCGGGCAACATCAGCTGATGGGCACGGTTGAGTCCTGCTTGGTGCTCCTTTGCCAGGGCATTCCCTGTAGGGAACGTGTTGGTGAAGCAGACTTGTCTCCCACACCTCCACAAGTCAACTTTGGCAGTTGGGTGGGACTGCCCTCCTATCACTCAGCTGATGTCATCAGGGGCGTAGCAACGGGGGGGCGGGGCGGGCCGCCCCGGGTTCCACCCCAGAGGGGGGGTGACACTTTTTTTTAAAAAAAATTTTTTTTAATTTTTTTTAAATTTTTTTTTTTTTAAATTTATTTTTAACTTCATTGAAAAAAAGAGATAATAGACACACACACAACCCCCCACACCTCACAAAGTGGCACCATCAGAGGGGGGTGACACTTTTTATTTTTTTTAATTTTTATTTTTTTACATTTTTATTATTATTTTTTATTATTTTATTATTTTAACTTTATTGAAAAAAAAGAGATAATAGACACACGCACACAAAACCCCCACACCTCACAAAGTGGCACCATCAGAGGGGGGTGACACTTTTAAAAAAAAAAAATTAAAAAAAATTTTTTAAAATTTTTTTAAAAGTTTTTTATTTTTAACTTCATTGAAAAAAGAGATAATAGACATACACACAACCCCCCACACCTCACAAAGTGGCACCATCAGAGGGGGGTGACACTTTTTAATTTTTTTAATTTTTTTTAATTTTTTTAATTTTTTATTATTATTTTTTATTTCTAACTTCATTGAAAAAAGAGATAATAGACACACACACACAACCCCCCACACCTCACAAAGTGGCACCATCAGAGGGGGGTGACACTTTTTAATTTTTTTTTAATTTTTTTTTAATTTTTTTAATTTTTTATTATTTTTTATTATTTTAACTTTATTGGAAAAAAGAGATAATAAACACCCCCCCACACACACACCCATACCTCACAAAGTGGCACCATCAGAGGGGGGTGACACTTTTTATTTTTTTAATTTTTATTTTTTTACATTTTTATTATTATTTTTTATTATTTTATTATTTTAACTTTATTGAAAAAAAAGAGATAATAGACACACGCACACAAAACCCCCACACCTCACAAAGTGGCACCATCAGAGGGGGGTGACACTTTTTAATTTTTTTTAAAAAAAATTTAAATTAAAGTGGGGGGGGTGACAAAAAAAATTTCCGCCCCGGGTACCACCTGGGCTTGCTACGCCTCTGGATGTCATGATTTACAGGTGGGCTACTCCACCTGCCAAAGTTGGCCCTCTGCAGGGTGGGGGTTGATAATGATCTGGCTCGCAGGGCCAAAAATGTTCCCATCCCTTGACGTAGAAGGTGAGCACTAAAGATATCAGAGATTCCCCCAGACATTTGCGTTTTTAATCATTGACTGTGTATAATGTATTTTCCCTATTTGTATTATTCTGTAATAATTGTAAAACATGAATTGCAGTGTATTAAGTCTAGTGTATTAAGTCTCCACCCCCATCGTTCTGCCCGGACACTGAGATCTAGCGCCGAGGGCCTTCTGGTGGTTCCCTTACTGCGAGAAGCAAAGCTACAGGGAACCAGGCAGAGGGCCTTCTCGGTGGTGGCGCCCGCCCTGTGGAACACCCTCCCATCCCATGTCAAAGAGATAAATAACTACCTGACATTTAGAAAACACCTGAAGGCAGCCCTGTTTAGGGAAGTTTTTTAATGTGTGATATTTTAATGTATTTTAGTGTTTGTTGGAAGCCGCCCAGAGTGGCTGGGGGGACCCGGCCAGATGGGCGGGGTACAAATAATAAATTATTATTATTATTATTATTATTATTATTATTACTTGCACTTTGACATGCTTTCGAACTGCTAGGTGGGCAGGAGCAGGGACCGAGCAACGGGAGCTCACCCCGTCGCGGGGATTCGAACCGCCGACCTTCTGATCGGCAAGCCCTAGGCTCTGTGGTTTAACCCACAGCGCCACCTGGGTCCCACGCCAAAGGATAAATGGACATAAATCTGACATCAGGAATCACAAGACAGAGAAACCAGTAGGAGAGCACTTCAATCTCCCAGGACACAAGATCTCAAAGTCTTATTGCAAAGGGATTTCAGAAATAGGCTGGAAAGAGAAGTTGCTGAATTGCAACTTATTACCAAACTTAAAACCATGGAGAGACCTGGTCTGAATAGAGACATTGGATTCTTATCTCATCATACATGACAAAGCTATTTTTAACCTTCTCACCCCTTGCTTTTTCCAGTAAGACCAATTGCAGTCGTTAACACCTATCAGCCAATCACCCTCCTGAGTAATACCCCTCCTCACCCTCTCACGATATATAAGGGTCTGGTGACTTCTGTTTCAGTGTCTCTGAAGAAGTGTGCATGCACACGAAAGCTCATGCCAAGAGCAAACTTAGTTGGTCTCTAAGGTGCTACTGGAAGGAATTTTTTTATTTATTTTGCTTTAAAAATTTGTACATGACTGCCCTTCCTCCGAAGATCACAGGGCGGTTCGCGCCGTTAAAATACAAAATGAGAGAACAGCTAATAAAACAAAAAAAACAGACAATACAGAGCTGGGTGGTGGAACAAGGGCACTTAATAAAAGAATAATTAATAAATAAATAAATAAATAAATAAATAAATAAATAAATAAATAAATAAAAATACAAAAAATAAATTAAATTAAATAAAATAAAATAATTAAATTAAATTAAATTAAATTAAATTATAATAATAATAATAATTTATACCCTGGCCTCCCCAGCCAAGGCCGGGCTCAGGGCGGCTAACACCAGGTATAAAAACCAATTGATTAAAATACAACTTAAAAACAAGATTAAAATACAACATTAAAGCGCAGCCTCATTTCAGCAGAAACTCAAATCAAAAAACTGTTTGGGGGAAGAAAGCGTCAAATCTTCACCACTTCTTATTAAATCAGTCCTTTACTCAGAATCAACAGGACTCGAATGCCTGCTTTATTTTTAGAACAGAATAGATCTTTATCGTCATTGTCCCCTTGCGGGAAACAACGAAATTCCTTCCGGAATTCCAACGAAATTCCTTTAGGGGAAAGACTGCAGGTCATATGCACAATTTTTATAATATAATAATAATTTATTATTTTTACCCCGCCCATCTGGCCGAGTTTCCTCAGCCACTCTGGGCGGTTTCCAGTCAAATGTTAAAACAATACAGCATTAAATATTAAAAACTTCCCTAAACAGGGCTGCCTTAAGATGTCTTTTAAAAATAGGATAGCTGCTTATTTCCTTGACATCTGCTGGAAGGGCGTTCCACAGGGCGGGTGCCACCACTGAGAAGGCCCTCTGTCTGGTTCTCTGTAACCTCACTTCTCACAATGAGGGAACCGCCAGAAGGCCCTCGGAGATGGACCTCAGTGTCCAGGCTGACCGATGGGGGTGGAGACGCTCCTTCAGGTATACAGGACCGAGGCCGTTTAGGGCTTTAAAGGTCAGCACCAACACTTTGAATTGTGCTCGGAAACGTACTGGGAGCCAATGTAGATCTCTCAGGACCGGTGTTATGTGGTCCCAGCGGCCACTCCCAGTCCCCAGTCTAGCTGCCGGATTCTGGATTAATTGCAGTTTCCGGGTCATCTTCAAAGGGAGCCCCATGTAGAGCGCATTGCAGTAGTCCAAGCGGGAGATAACTAGAGCATGTACCACTCTGGCGAGACAGTCTGCGGGCAGGTAGGGTCTCATCCTGCGTACCAGATGGAGCTGGTAGACAGCTGTCCTGGATACAGAATTAACCTGCGCCTCCATGGACAGCTATGAGTCCAAAATGACTCCCAGGCTGCGCACCTGGTCCTTCAGGGGCACAGTAACCCCATTCAGGACCAGGGAGTCCCCTACACCCGCCCACCCCGTCCCCCAAAAACAGTACTTCTGTCTTGTCAGGATTCAACCTCAATCTGTTAGCCGCCATCCATCCTCCAAACGCCTCCATCCTCCACCCTTTTCTGGCAAAGGGTAAGTTTAAGGAGATAACAGAAATCACCAGGCCATGAGGACTAGCCTCTTGCTTTGTCTTTCGGGGAAGACCCGTAGCTCAGCGGCGGAGCTTTGCATTTAGTGATGGGCCTGATCCCTTCGGGTAGGACCCCCTGCCCTATAGAGCTGCTGCCAGTCCGGGCGGGCAGTGCTGAGCCCGGTGGGCAGGCGGCCTCTCCCGCACCAGCGAGGGGCAACACACCTCGATAAACTGCGACAAGGTGCCGATCGCCGCGTCCACTTCGCCATAGGCCTGGCGCCAAGTGTAGGGTCGGCCGGCCGTCTCCGGAGACAGGAACTCTCTCAAGGCCGACACGTTCCAAAACGTTCCTCGCAGCTGCTGCTCCAGGATCTGGGCCACGCCGGGGGTCTCCAGCAGGTTCTGCAGGGGGGTAAACAAAGGCATCCATCGTGGGGGAAAGGGACACGGGTGGTCTAAACCACAGAGCCTAGGGCTTGCCGATCGGAAGGTCGGCGGTTCGAATCCCCGCAACGGGGTGAGCTCCCGTTGCTCGGTCCCTGCTCCTGCCAACCTAGAAGTACAGTATTACCTTGGAATTCAAACTGAAAGAGAAAAAGATGGATAATTTATTCTTAGTCAAAAGCAAAAGATCCAAGAACTTATTGAACGCATGAAAATGCAAGATGCAAATACAGTAGATACACCCATGGTGACTGATTTCTTAAAGAATCAGCAAAACTCAAAACTGTTAGCAGACAATAATAAATATAAGTCAATTATTGGTAAACTTTTATATTTAACTAGTGGACGTTCAGCCCGTTAAATTAACGGGCACTAGAAGATATGTGGTGAAACATTTGTAAAAGCAGACTGAGGTCCCTCTACCCCTTTCCTACCTCTGTGGCCCATGTACCCCTTTCTTACCACTGTGGCACCTCTACCCCTTTCCTACCTCTGAGGTCCCTCTACTCCTTTTCTACCTCTGTCCCCTCTACCCTTTTCCTACCTCTATCCTCCCTTATAGCCCTTTGCCTACCCAGAACCCATCACTATTGACCTCTGAGTGTTCGTGCATGTTGTCACTCTTCCCTTTTCCTATCTCCCTCTCCCTTGCGACTCCACCCCCTTTCCCACCTCTCTCCCCGCTCCCTCCAATCCCTGCGTCAGTGGAGAGCATGCTCAGTACCGAATTCCACTGACGGACGGAAAGCTACGGAGGGACACAGGCACTTTATTATATAGGATCACTACATGTAGACCTGATATTGCTAATGCAGTGGGGATACTTAGGAAAGTAAATGCTCCCACTGAGTATGATTGGGCAGGTGTAAAAAAAGAGTGGTGAGGTATCTAAAGGGTACTATCCTATATAATAATCTTGCTATGTCCCTGCGTCCGTTCTGTGTGTCACGGAAGTGCGCTACTGTGCATGACCGGGACCCACACGGAGGCAGGGATTGGAGCGGGCGGAGAGGGGGGCGTGTCGGCGAGGCAGCGGCGGCGCACGCGCGTTCTCAGTTGCGCCAGCGCCGCTGCCTCGCACGGACGCAGAGGCAGAGCCCAATCCCCGCGGCTCGCCGCCGCATGCTGCCTCCTCCGCACCTCCTGCTTAGGCACATCGAGGAGCGGGAGGCCCAGCCGCCACCGCCGAACACGGAGCAGACGTTGCCGGCGCTGCCCGGAGGGGGGATGCTGCTGCAACTGCCGCCAGCGCAGGCAGGTCGCTGCAGGAGCCGCGCGACCAGATCGCCTCGCTCGCTCCCCCGTTGCCGCTCCTCCTCCCTCCGCCCAACCCCGCCTCGCTCCGGCAGGAGCCTCCCGCTGCGAGCGCCGCCTCGCCTACCGCACGTTTTTTTAACGGGCTAACTTCAACTAGTGTATTATAAATGAAGATTACCATCTGTCAGTAATCCTAGTTTGTTTAGGTATACTGATTCAGATTGGGCTTCAGGGGTTTTGGCGTTCGGAAGCCAAACGTTCGAGTCGCAAGGCGTTCAAGACGACTTACCGTATTTTTCGCTCCATAACGCGCACTGGACCATAACGCGCACCTCGTTTTTAGAGGAGGAAAACCAGGAAATTTTTCCCTGGTTTTCCTCCTCTAAAAAGCTGGGAGGGAAGAGGGAAGGAAAGGAAGGAAAGAAAGAAAGAAGGAAAGAAGGGTGAGAGAGAGAAAGAAGGAAGGAAGGAAGGAAGGAAGGAAGGAAGGAAGGAAGGAAGGGGGTGTGAGAGAGAGGGGGGAAGGAAGTGGTGAGAGAGTGAAAGAAAGAGAGACAAGGAAGGGGTGAAAGAGAGAGAGGAGAGAGGGAGGGAAGAAAGAGAGAAGGAAGGAAGGAAGGAAGGAAGGAAGGAAGGGGGTGTGAGAGAGAGGGGGAAGGAAGTGGTGAGAGAGTGAAAGAAAGAGACAAGGAAGGAGTGAAAGAGAGAGAGGAGAGAGGGAGGGAAGAAAGAGAGAAGGAAGGAAGGAAGGAAGGGGTGAGAGGGAAAGAGAGAGAGAGAGGAAGCGGCCCTTCTCCCGCTGGCGGTGGTCACGGAGGAGGGAGAAGCAGCCCGAATTTGGGCTGCTTTCTCGTCCTCCGCTGTTCCCCCGCTGGCAGGGGCGACGGAGGAAGGGAAAGCAGCCTCAATGCGGGCTGCTTTCTCGTCCTCCGCTCCTCCCCCGCTGGCGGCTTCGCTCCATAACGCGCACAGACTTTTCCCCTTCCTTTTTAGGAGGGAAAAAGTGCGCGTCCTTTGGCAATATAATGGCACATAAATATTTCGATTGATAAATACCTCCTCCCGTGGCACAGACTCCTCCTCCGTCCCCGCTTGCAAGTTCAAGAGACAAACCTGAACAGCTCTCACTTCTGGACTGGAGTTCATGAACGTGTACAGCTGGGGTCCCAGATCTTCCCACGCCCCCCTCACTTCGCGCAAGACGGCCAGGTTCTGGAAAGTCCGGTTCACCTGGAAAGCAGGTTCCCTTGAATTAGAACGGCTAACACCCCCCCAAAAAATGTCATTTTCACAACAGCCCTGCGAGGTAGGCTTCACCGCCTTCACTGGTTCCGATTTGAAAGAAATAAGAGCTGGGTATCACCTCACCTCCGCCATGACCTTCTGCGTGGCTGGCGTTGGAGGGGCGTACAAAATCTTCCCCACGAAAAGGGGCTTGATCCCCCTCCACAAGATGCGAGAGAACGGGTTGCTCTCCAAGGTCTGGATCAAATCTTTGCAGTAGGGACCTGCGGAGAAAGCAAGACACCCCTCTATCTGTAACTGGCGGGGGAAAGGCAACCGGGAACCCTCACATATTCCCCAAATCTGAGCAACGCCGTCATTTGTAGGGGCTGAATCCAAACGATCCGATTCTCAGGACTCTGCCAAACGGCTGCAAATGCAACACTCGTTTTAAGTGCACTATATAAAGGAGACACAAGATAGCGACGGCGAGCTCACGGCAAATTATTTCCTTTTTTAAATTTTCATTTATACTTTTCAGGTTTATACAGTGCTGTTTTTCTTTTTTAAAAAGTGTACTCTCATTTTGACTCAAGAAAATCACCGTTCCGTAGTTTTTCTATTGGGAAAAATAAATACAGCAAAGGGACAAAAGTACAAAGATTCACAAAATGTTTAGGGGTATTCGTACCCCTGCGTCCCTCCAGGAAAGAAAAAAGCACTGAGTTTATACACTGAGCCTCCCGCTGCGAGCGCCGCCTCGCCTACCACCCGTTTTTTAACGGGCTAACTTCAACTAGTTAAAAATAAAAAGAGAAGCGTCTCTCTCTCACACACACACACTCACTCACTCGTGCCGTTGTCCAGTGTGATCTTTTGCTCCGAATTGTTGCGGCCGAGGAAGTTCTTGACATCATGGTCTTCGTACCAGTTCAAGGAGGGCACCTTGAGGCTGCCCCCTTCGGGGTGGCCGCAGACCAGGCGGGAGAAGACTTCGAAGGTCCGCCGGGCGGAAGACGCCGGGTCCTGGCCGGAGAGAACCCGGAGAGCCTCGCGGAACTCCACAAAGCTGGTTGCGGAGGAGATCTGGGGCATGGGGGGAAACCAAAATGGAAGTTTCTAGAAGAGTTTGGATTTGATCTCCCGCTTTATCACTACCCGAAGGAGTCTCAAAGCGGCTCACGTTCTCCTTTTCCCTTCCTCCACCTCTGTGAGGTGAGTGGGGCTGAGAGACTTCAGAGAAGTGGGACTAACCCAAGGTCACCCAGCAGCTGCATGTGGAGGAGCGGAGACGCGAAACCGGTTCCCGAGATTACGAGTCTACCGCTCTTAACCACTACACCACACTGGCCATGATACAAGAGATCAAGGGTCCGGAAACCAAGCCTGATGAGGAACGGTTGAAGGAACTGGGTATGTTTAGAGACTGAGAAGAAGAAGATGAAGAAGAAGAAGAAGAAGAAGAAGAGGAGTTTGGATTTGATATCCGGCTTTATCACTCCCCGAAGGAGTCTCCAAGCGGCTCACATTCTCCTTTCCCTTCCTGCCCCACAACAAACACTCTGTGAGGTGAGTGGGGCTGAGAGACTTCAGAGAAGTGTGACTAGCCCAAGGTCACCCAGCAGCTGCATGAGGAGGAGAGGAGATGTGAACCCAGTTCCCCAGATTATGAGTCTACTGCTCTTAACCACTACACCACACTGTCGACAGGCTCTAAGAGCCAGGGCGGTATAGTGGATAATGATGATGTGAATGTATAATATTAAAACAGGGGTCAGCAACCTTTTTCAGCTGTGGGCCAGTCCACCATCCCTCGGACCTTGTGTGGGGGCCGGACTATATTTTTTTGGGGGGGGGGAATGAACGAATTCCTATGCCCCACAAATAACCTAGAGGTGCATGTTAAATAAAAGGACACATTCTACTCATGTAAAAACAGGCTGATTCCCAGACCGTCCGCGGGCCGGATTGAGAAGGCGATTGGGCCGGATCTGGCCCCCGGGCCTTAGGTTGCCTACCCCTGGGTATGTATAGATAAAAAAATAAGCATCAGCATCAGCATCAGTGCTTTTTTCTTTTTAAAAAAATGTTTAGGGGTATTCTCATTTTCCTACTGATCCTATATAATAAAGAGCCTGTGTCCGTCCGTACTTTCCGTGTGTCAGTGGAAATCGCAACTGGGCATGCCCCACACGGACGCAGGGATTGGACGACGCAGAGACTCTATGCAGATGAGACGGTCGGAGGCCGCCAATCGGAAGTGCGGGAGGGGAGGTTGCTGGTGGCCATTTAGTGTGTGTGAGTGATGGGAGTTACACAAGGATTCCTCTCACACGCCCGCCCTAGCCCCCCTCCCTCAGGGGCTCAAAGCAGCCCCCGTCCCGTCCTCGCCATGACCCTGTTCATGAAGGGGCTGGGAGCCAAAAGGGCAAAGAGAGGCGGGGGCTGCCATGGCCGTTTCCACACGGAGGGAAACCGGACCCCCCCTCCCCAGTACGTGGGATTTGAGCCCATTCCCCCTCCTCCGCCACACGCTTTTATGTAACAGGAGGGGCCAGCTTCCCTCACAGCTTCTCTCGGACGCGCCGCAGGATGAGGCCCGGCTGCCTTACCTGAAGGCTGCTGTCCTCATCCCACTTGCCTGAGGGAAATAAGTCCTGTTTTTAAAAATGTTTCACCACATATGTTCTAGCGCCCGTTAATTTAACGGGCTGAACGTCCACTAGTATATATATAAAGGGACAAGCCCATCTCCATCCCATGAATTACCTCCTTGGCTAAAGATGAGCTCACTTGAAGAACGGTACGGAGAGAGTCCACCGTGTTTGCAACCTCAGCAGCATTCATGCGCCCCTGTCGGAAGAAGGGAGGGTTTATTCCTTGTTTGGGGCAGGTGTAAATACTCCAAAACGTTATAAACTAATTCAAAGAAATATAACTCAAGATAAACTACATTTTGCACATGCAGAATGTAGGCACCCTATATATAGAAAGGAGCAAAGCAGGGATATTTTAGGGAGCAGGCTAGCAGGCAGGGCCCAGGACTTACATCCGAGGAGCCTACACAACACAAAACACAATTTGCCAGTTTTTTGTGTTGAATATATGCTATATGGCCTTCTCGGTGGTGGCGCCCTCCCTGTGGAACGCCCTTCCAGCAGATGTCAAGGAAATAAGCAACTATCCTATTTTTAAAAGACATCTGAAGGCAGCCCTGTTTAGGGAAGTTTTTAATATTGAATGCTGTATTGTTTTAATATTTGACTGGAAGCTGCCCAGAGTGGCTGGGGAAACTCGGCCAGATGGGCGGGATAAAAATAATAAATTATTATTATTATTATTATTATTATTATTATTATTATTATTATTTGGTCATTGATGGATCTAATAGGTATCTAAAACCATTTGGACATGCAGAATGTAGGCACCCTATATAGAGAAAGGAGCAAAGCAGGGATATTTCAGGGAGCAGGCTAGCAGGCGGGGCCCATGACTTACATCACAGGAGCCCACACAACACAAAACACTGTTGCTGTGTGTTGTTTTATTTCATTTGTTTTTTATCTTATATTTTGGAAACGTACATCCAGTTCCCCACCCCCTTTAAATTTTTTTGGGGGCCCCCAAGAGAGCGGGGCCCTAAGCTACAGCTTGCTTAGCTTATACGTAAATCCGGCACTGGCCGGGATAGGAATGCAACAAACAGACGGAGTTAAGCGCGCAACTCTACCCACTAGGGAACGCAGCCCCGCTCCACACCTACCGCGAGAATTTTGGCCCAGTCCACTTGGGAGAGGAAGCGGCGTTCCAGAGCTCGGAGGGTGGCGTCCGGCAAGGCGCACAGGCTTTGGCGAAGCCCCTCGGCCGCCTCCGCGTCTCCGGACGTCAAGAATTTGGAGAGGACGGAAGCGTTGCAAACTATCTGCTTCAAAGGCGTCCCGGCGAGGGAGAACTGGAAGAGGAGAGAGGGGAATCGTGTGCCATGAGAACGGGCAACTTCTGCTGCCACCCACGTTCCCGCCTCCTCCTTCCTCCGGCCTAACGTTTGCAAAATCTGCATCCCAATGTTTTGCCGGCCTCAAGTTTCTAGTCCTCCTGAAGGACGCTGCTCTTTTTAAAATAATAATAATAATAATAATAATAATAATAATAATAAATAATGGTGTTTGTTTAAGCTTCAAGGTATACACACAAATTGTGCCTTATGTAAATAAATGACTTCCAGGCCTAACGTTGCCAAAATCTGCATCCCAATGTTTTGCCGGCCTCAAGTTTCTAGTCCTCCTGAAGGAGGCTGCTCTGCTTTTAAATAATAATAATATTGGTATTTGTTTAAGCTTCAAGGCATGCACACAAATTGTGCCCTACGTAAATAAATGACTTTCAGGCCTAACGTTGCCAAAATCTGCATCCCAATGTTTTGCCGGCCTCAAGTTTCTAGTCCTCCTGAAGGAGGCTGCTCTGCTTTTAAATAATAATAATATTGGTATTTGTTTAAGCTTCAAGGCATGCACACAAATTGTGCCCTACGTAAATAAATGACTTCCAGGCCTAACGTTGCCAAAATCTGCATCCCAATGTTTTGCCGGCCTCAAGTTTCTAGTCCTCCTGAAGGACGCTGCTATTCTCTTTTTTTTTTTTTTAAAGAAATGATAATGTTGGTGCTTGTTTAAGCTTCAAGGCATGTGTACAAATTGCGCCTTACATAAATAAATGACTTTCTTTTTTCCCTTCTTTTCAAAAAAATGAATTTATATACTCCTCTTTACCCGGAGGTCTCGGCGCGGTTCACAGAATAGAACCAAAATAACACCACAAAATATTTAATATAGAATATA